>UYYA01004303.1:0-125663 GCA_900624975.1 Angiostrongylus costaricensis
TCCGGGGCCAACGCGTTCACCACTACACCATGCGCGTCCTTTATTTCGCCATTCTCTCAGATAGTTTTCTATCTACCAGTTCCATCAGCAATCACCCGTCAACAGGATTAATCTGGAGAGCACAAATAGGCATTGAACCCAGTTAGGCTGAAGCTGTCGTATAGTTGTATAGCAGGTTGTATATTTAGAAGCTGATCTAAGAAATCATTGTTTCTAAGTCCTAATAAAAATTCTCGGTTTTGACTTGGTACAAAAGGTCTGCCAAGCTTAACCACTTCGCCAACCAACCGACGCTTTTCTTGCAGGCAATTTTGGAAATATCATACGGGACCAGCATTTATAATTCTACTTTCTGGGAGCCCATGTAGTGCTGTGGTCGAAGGCGCCATGTGGTACACACGGGATAGATCCTCGCATTCCATCCCCACCAAATCCTACATCTCTCCGGGGTCGGAAAATTACAGATTTGTCTGGGAGGACAGCAGCACTGGCGCGATACATCGGCAGGCCACCGCGAGACACTGTATAGGCCAGATACGCATTCACTGACCCCAACGATGCTTAATGAAGTTGAATGCATGGCGCATCTCTCAGGGATTGATCAACGCCGAGCTTTCAATGTTCTTGCAGAATGTTATTACGGTTATGCTTGCGGAACGTTCTTCTTGCCACACGCCATATCTCAGCCAAACCGACGATGTCTCCAGAGCCTCGATTTAGTGAATCAGCTGCGTTTCAGGCAAGTATCTAAGTTGGCCTTATATATGAATTGTAAATAAGCCTTTCACTATTTTATCTTCCTTCATAATTCGTTTCGAAGCCATGCAGGGTCGCAAACGTGGTGCAGGTGTTGCACAAACACCATACAGATTCGATTACTACACAACTGATGAATTCAATAACAAGAAGTTGCTGTCTGCGATCGGAAGTCTTGTTGTGTTCATAGCCTACTTTGCGTACTTGAGGCAAGTCATTTAATATTCTTCGGATTCTATGCTTTAAGAGCTCGTTCATGGTCGTCTTTCACAGGGAACCATCAGACTTGGACGAGATCTGGACCACTCCTCCTCATGTTTTGACTGCAAATTTCCAAAGAAAGATGCTTCGTGAGCAAATTAAACAGGTACATCGGCAACCTTCTTGTTCTTTCATCTCATCCTTATCAATTTGAGCCATCGTGTTTTAAACATGCATTTACAGGCTGAAGCGAAAGGTCAAGACACGACTCTTTTGAGAGCAGAATTGGACTATGTTGACGTCAAAGAGGCAGCTCTTCAGATACAATTTCAACAGCAAGATAGAAAAAAACGGGCTTGATTAATATCCTGCCTTTGTAAATACATTGAGATAGGACAAGCATAATTATGATATGATGAAGAAGTGTGCAATTGTGAAGATTTCGCTGGTTGCTGAAGAGAATTCTGCTGAAATACCTCGAAGTGTCTGAACGTCCTAGATTCTAATATTTGCTGCTGTTATGGTTAAGTTGCTTCGTCTTCTAAATATGTAATCAGGATGGTATTGTGGTCCGTAAGTAATAGGGGCACGTATTGCACCGAGTATGATGTGGTTTTTAAAAAATATGGAAGAGCTCCGAACTTCAAAGCAACATTAGCGACTCTCTATATTCCGCTTGAATCCTGTTTGAGTCACGTTGACTTCATCGTGACTGTTCGTTTGATATAGTGTATCGTGGGTAAAACATCCACAATACCCATCGAGACTTCGTCATATAGTAGCGAGGTGGTCGCCCTCCAGCGCCAGGACTGAGCTATCACTACTTCTAGAACAGCAATAGAGAGAGTCGTCTACATTTCCCACTAGAACGTCTTTAACCACATCAACGTGCGCATATATCAGATTAGGGACAATGACATTTGTCTCAGAGCACTCAACAGGATCATGTCTTCAGCAACCATGCATTACAACATACCCTTCTACGATCTATCTGTTGCGGCATATCGTCTTTCGCAGCAGATATTCTTCTTGAAAAAAATAGTCCGATCTGACAAACTCTTTGTCCATCTTCTTTGCATTATTGGCATTAGTGGTACTATTGATATGGTTCCTTCCAACAGTTTACCACCTCATCGTGGCTGGGAGGTATTCCTGGGTGTCGGGCTGCGATGTAGAGCGGGGGGGATTCATACTCCGGCACGGTCTCCCAAGCTGAGAAGGAGTCCTGCGCTTCCATCAGGAAGTCCAACTCAGAGTAAATCAATACCAGGACCTACCACCGTCCTGGTATAGAACTAGTCGCATAGTGGAAAATTTTCGTCTGATTTGCAAGGGCGGTTACTACCCGTCGTGGTGACGACCTGGGTGCAGACTTTGGCCAGGTTGACCTTCTGACTCCAAGGAACCACAATGGGTAAGCCAGCAGAACCGTACAGTCAATGAGGATGGGTCACCCAAGTTATCGAAGGAAGTATTGTATTATATTATACTGATACGATTCTACATTACCAAATCCGACGTAACATCTCATTAGTGAAGAACCGTACAGCTACCAGCCCATACAGCACTGAACTGTCTGGAGACATGTGAATATTTGAAAAACTTGCTGCCAATCCTCACTAACAGACTGTATCGAATTTTCACACGCTTCATCAGAATACAACCCAAAATCAGCTAAAATCAACGAGTTTTCTAAATGAATTGCAAACCAGCAGGACGGCAGTGTTGCACAAAATCGGAACCCTATGGATATCGGCGGCTACATCCTATAAGTTCATCAGTCGAGCTATATATCCTCAACAAAATTGACAAACCACTAGAAGATGGTTTGAGCAATGCAGGTCATTAAGGTTTCTAAGAATGTGTACAATCTTTTAGGTGACGACGTCATTCTTATTGCGTTAAGCCTAAGCCAGGAGAAAAAATGCTCGCAGATTTCAACAACAGCGCACCTGGTAAAATTGGTCTTCAAACTTCAACAAACGATGAAAGTTGAAACAAAGACGACGAAAATAATGACGAGTAAATTCGTCTCTGACGTCTCATCTATACTCAACAGGACGGAACGTGAATCTCACAAAGTTTATTTGCCGAGAAGTCAACATGATGAAAGAACGACAGCTGAGAGCTGGCTGTACAGCTTAACAGAAGGAAACGAGCAGCCTGAAGGGACTTACAAAAGTAGCGACGAAGAGATGAATGGAAAGCATATACGGCTTTGTGCACATCTTTTCTGCTCGTAATCATCCTCTTGACGTACGCCTCGGAGTTTTGGAACATGCCAAGCTCACAACAAGAAGACCTGAGATGAGATGATTATACCTATTTGCTGGAATCCTGCTGGAAAAATGGGATGCTATTCGTGTCTATCGAGTGAGCAGGATGCGCTGGTAAACAATGAATGTACACTATGATGACACCTCCTCGAGACTCTTGAGAAAGAACAGGACGTAGTGTCAGCCAAAAGACATACTGTAAGTGGAGAGAAGACTTAGGTTTTCCGTCAAAAAGATGAAATATGAATGCGTCGTTTTCTTATTCAGCAATCGCGAGGTTTTTAAAGAGCATACATTTACTTCCATAGAGAAACACAATACAATACAACGCTAACTGACGTTTCGGCAGTATCGCCTTCTTCAGAGCCTGGAAGGATATGCTGATATACAATCTGCTAGGCCAAACGCTTCAATAACACTTACAAAAAGACGAAAAACTCTATGGTAATTACATGATCAACAGCTTCTCGAAAAAGACCCACCGCTTTTTCGTGACTTTCAATGAGGAAGTTTAGAACAGCTGATTATAGTCGCATGTGGTTGACGACTGCACCATTCACCGCTTTTTGCGTGACTTCCAATGCGGAAGTTTAGAACAGCTGATTATAGTCGCATATGGTTGACGACTGCACCATCCCACATCAAAAATCGATGCGAACATACGGGATCAGGTCGCGTATTACCTCCGGGCATTCATCCTTCCTATTCATTGTAGAGTTTAGATAGAAGCCCCTGTTCTCGATCTTCGGCCACTACTCTACTGCAGATATGTACCCCGCTGACGGGTGATTGCTGTGGCAAAAAGATCGATAGAAATAGCTGAGAGACAGGCGAAACGAAGGACCCGCATGGTGTGGTGGTGAACGCGTTACTCCCCGGAAAGGACAATAGCGCGTTCGTTCCCCACCATAGACACCTGCGGTCCAGAGGTTTGCAAATATCTCAGCAACGTTGTGGTTGTATTTCGCTTAGTAACCTGCCATAAAAATTATAGAAGGCAGAAAACAAAACGTTAAACATATGAAGTTGATTGCTTTGTCGTCTTCTCTACGCAAGAGGAGATAGACAAATGCTTTGAATTATTGAACGAACAGTCCGAGTACATAAAGTTATCCGGGAGAAACCTAGAAAAAAACTGACTTACGTTTTTGGATGTTCAAATAAACCTATCAAGTAGCGGTTACCTGACAAAGNTTGTATTTCGCTTAGTACCCTGCCATAAAAATTATAGAAGGCAGAAAACAAAACGTTAAACATATGAAGTTGATTGCTTTGTCGTCTTCTCTACGCAAGAGGAGATAGACAAATGCTTTGAATTATTGAACGAACAGTCCGAGTACATAAAGTAATCCGGGAGAAACCTAGAAAAAACTGGCTTACGTTTTTGGACGTTCAAATAAACCTATCAAGTAGCGGTTACCTGACAAAGCGGTATCGAAAGCCAAGTAACAAGAACATTCTTGTTCATTTCCTTTCTTCCCACCCCTCACACACAAAGAGGGCGATTGTGAGAAACATGTTTCGAACAGCCACCTCTGTGTGCACTACCAGGGAACTAAAGGAAGAATCGCGCGACCTGGCTCGGCAAATAGCCATCTCCAATGGCTACGAAATTGTAACCTCACGAGATAAGTTTACAAGAAGAACGACGCGCCCACGCGAAACACTTGGCCAAAACAAAAACCCGTTTATGTTGCCTTTTATAAGCGATGAAGTAAGCGCAGTTATAAAACGATGCTTAAGAAGGGCAGGTCTAGAGGAATCGGTAGCGATAGTTGAAATACCACCGGCTACTCTACGTCGTCGGTTAGTTCATAACCGCCTGTATGACCGTCTGTGTGAAACCACAAATTGCGTAATTTGTCCTTATGCCAGGAACGGTGATTGCATGAGTTCAGGTACGATATACCTGATCTCTTGTAATAACTGCGAAGATGAATATATTGGCGAAACGGGCAGACCTTTGTGTATCCGTGTAAAAGAACACCTAGATGGCAAACGAAAACTAGGACGAAGCACCCCACTAGGCACGCATAGGATACAAAAGCATAGCGGAGACGATTTTGAAGTAAAAGTCAATATCCCTTGCACAGGAGTCCAAAACACCAGCGCGAAAACTTCTTGAGGGTTTTTGGATAAAAGCCAAAAAACCTTACAATGAATAGCGGGGACGAATGCCCGGAGGTCATACGCGACCTGACTCCGAATGTTCGTATCAAGTTCTGATGTGGGATGGTGCAGTCGTCAACCACATGCGACTATAATCAGCTGTTCTAAACTTCCTCATTGGAAGTCACGAAAAAGCGGTGGGTTTTTTCGGGATGTTGTTGATCATGTAATTACCAGAGAGTTTTTCGTCTTTTCGTAAGTGTCATTGAAGCGTTTGGCCTAGTAGATTGTATATCAGTATACCCTTCCAAGCTCTGAAGAAGGCGATACTGCTGAAACGTCAGCTAGCGTTGTATAATATTTAAGATGTTTTTAATAACGTAGCGCGGAGCGTAATGAGCTTCCACAGTCAGATCCCGAGAGTGGGACTTTCATGAGTATTGCAAGCGCTAAAAACAAAACGAGCAAAATAACGTTAAAGCCTTCTTGTGCTACTGAGCTGACACGAGGTTGGTATAAACTTTTATTCGGCTAACGTTTCGGCGCCTTCACCTTCCTTAGGGCCATGTTGAACCGACTCGATGCTCCACAGATGGTCGTCCTCGCGATGTGGATGTTCGTTGCCGCATCGAGTCGAATCCAATGAAATGGAGCTCCGACCGAATGAGGAATCTCAGTATGGGGTGCATTATATACTGAACGGATGTTGTTCGCTTCCCACCACCTTATTATCTGTTGTTTGCGAGCAGTGCGCAGTGTAGCAATTGGTGGTGTACTAGCTGAACATATTGGATAACGGGTATCAACTAACTTCCGTGCTGTATAAAAGGTGATCGCTGAATGAAATTCTTCATTAGAGCGGTACTTGCGAACGACTATGGACCGTAGACATCGATTATCGAATCTGAAGAAGACGAAGATGTCGAAAGGTCTGCCGAATAGATGTTTCATACCAACCTCTTGTCAGCTCAGTAACATAAGAAGGTATTGCGTATTTGTGCCGAGATTAAATAAAACTCGGTTTTTAGAAACATAAAGCGAAATCTAAACACTGAGCACATTTGTGTGCAATATGTCAAAGCACGTAGTTAAAGATTCTCTGCCGTACATAGGCAGTCGTTTTCCATCCTACGCTTTGCACTAACCGAGCCTTTCATCCTTCCGGCGTTGGAGAAAATAGTACCACACCTCTCTATCAAGATAAAATTAGTAACTCTGTATATCAACGGGCCACCGCAGTTCATTCTGTAGGCCAAACTTCTATGAAATCATCTTAACGGAGCCGAATATATGTCGTCTGCATAAAAAATTGATCAACACTGAACTCTTTATCCCTTATCGTCTATGTTCAAGAATGGTCCAAAGGTGACCATTTACTCGCTCTGAGGTACAAATGCATGCAGTTTAAGCGTATGCTGCAGTTGTTTCTTTATGACGGTAAACCAACCTAATTCTTAACGGGTTTACAGGCAATGGTGATGAATATTGTATAGGCTTACATTGAAACTTACTGATATTTTCTTGGGCTATTAAGCCAACCAGAGGTTGATAAAAGGATTTGTTCGGCTAAACTTTCAACGTATTCGTCTTCCTTAAAGTAGATTATCCAAGTCGAGAGTCCACAGTCGTTCGTCTTCTCGAAAGTGGTGTCTTCATCCTCGTATCGATTTTAATATTCTTCATTGAAGCACCGCTCAAATGAAACAACCTCGCCCGGTGGCGCTCTCTCATGCAGAACAGTTGTTGTTGATAATGACTATTCCTTGATAATAATTTGTCATTCGACGGATAATCCATCCTGAAACAGACGGTATTACATCACCTAACACACAGCCTTTACTGATATCTACTAGAATACAGACTGTCAGCAGCAGCTTTAACCTAATTCAACAGCATTGAATTCAGGAAAGAAAAAATGGGCTAAAAGCGTGGTTACAATTCAAATTTTTGTCAGAAAGACAGTATCTACGATAAGTCATTGGCGAAATGCATCTGCTATGTAACTAGCAGCCATTGCGCAACTTTTTCATAAGGTTCGTATGTGCGACTGATTTTCTGTGCAAGCACTTGTTCTCAGTGATAAAAATCTCATTACTGGGTAGAAGCCTTGCTACACCGTAATGTATTATGGTAAAAAAAAGGATAAAATTCTCAGTGTTGATCAATCTCTGAGGGATGCATCATGCATTCGACTTCATTCGACATCGTTTGGAGGCGATTGAATGCATATGTGGCCTCTACAATGGCTCGCGGTGGCTTACCGTTGTGTCGAGCCAGTGCTGCTCCCCTCCCAGACAAGTCTGGGCCCAATTTACCGGCCTTGGAGGGGTGGAGAGCTTGGTGGTTCATGGGCATAGGATCGACTCCACGTGTATGTCGCAGTGGCGCCTCCAACCACTGCACCGCACGCGCCCCTTAATGTGTTACAACATTACTTTTCTCGCAAGATAATCTACAGACATAAAGGCAACGGCAAGGGTTGGTGCCAGTCGCTGTCCCATTGCCAACCCTCTAATTTGTGCGTAATATTTCCCGGACCATCTGAAGATCGAGCAGTTTAAACAGACCTTCAGGAGGACCATAAGCTGCTGAATCGAAAAGCCATACATGTTAATCGCTCCTTCGTGTTTCTCAAGAAGCTCACGGATGGCTTGCATTGCGGAGTCGTTCGACACGTTAGTGTAAAGAGCGGTAACGTCGAACGATTCCATAACGTACGCGCTTTTGGGACGTGCGTTACGCAGACGGTCTAGGAACATTTGGGTGTTCGTGAGATGGGCTGGTATGTGCCTAAGCAACTGGTTGAGAATTAGGTTTATAAACCAAGCAATTCTATCTGTAGGCCCGTCTACACAACTGATGATGGGTCTCACTTTAAAAGTGGAGGGGTCGGTAGACGCCAGATCATCAGCGCGTGTTAACTTATGGGTCTTGATAAGTAAGTATAGGACGGGACATGTCGTATTTACCATTCTATGTGAATAGCAAACGACTGCTCATATCGCCTCAACAATGAACAGTGGAAAAAAATGTTCAGAAGACAAAGTGATCAAAACGTTGGTTATGGAGAATCAAAAACATTTTAGCAACATCGCTCGAATTTATAAAGAACAATCCACTTCAGCACAGTAATTTATTCACTACCATCGAGATTGGATGAAAGTCAACTCTTCCACTTTGAACACGCTTACATGGGTGTTTCAGAATACGATAAAAGGAGTATGGTATGTCAGCTAGGTAGAACCGAGTTTCCCATCACTAGTCTTATTAAAGCTGCAAAAAGAAATCAAGGAACATTTTTGACTTAAAAATTCAGGATGATATATCTTATACCTTACTGTTGTGACAGCCTGTTTGGACAGCTATGAGGAATCAAGTGTGAAAAAAACCTACAGTCAACTCTCTTCCAAATGATTCTGTTCCTAGGTAAATCATAACGTGTGGTCATCATATTCCCTCATTTATTATTTCTATTCAGGTCTATGTGTAGATAAATCCAACATCCATCCCCCCTTAGTAATATGGTCCTATTGTATATGTTTCTTCATCCAATTTTTTTCACGTTGTAGCAAAAGCTGCTAAATTGCAGACATAGGGAATATTATCAACCCTTTCATACTGTGTTGTATTTTTTTTGAATGTATAGCACAATTATCTTATCTGACGTTCAGTACTCCGAAAACGTTTCCCCTAAGCCCCTCGGAATTTAAAGCGCTATAGTTGTCGCTGATTGAGTCGCAAACCACTGGTGCTGGTAGATCTGTGTTACTCTCCTCATCCTGAACACTGCATTTTGTTTGCCATTTGAGATCTCGACTTACACATGATTTCGAAAACGAAACAAGCTCAACCATTCTAGAGCACTGCATGAGGAATGCTGTTCAAATTAGAAACCATTCATGTCCGCTTCTTGCACCTCGACATGACTGTGACTCTTTCACATCACTGATTTGCATACGATAATTGGTTCTTATCTTAATTAAGCAATGCATTAAGGAAGCTCTCCTCCCTTCTTGTTAACGTTATTTTTTATATTCTATGCTATTGCTCTATATATTAGTTTAGCTTTTGGTTTATTGTTTATGTATGTTTGTACAACGGTCTAATTACCCAAGTTTGATGTTCTCCCAGTTGCTACACAAGTTAAAGATAAAACACAGATCATATTTGGAAAACATTCATGAATTTTGTGAGCGATACCAAATTCCTTGGTAATACAGAAACTGATAGTTCACTTGCAGAAGCGCGTAGATTCGCCAAGATGCTTTCGATGTTGTTATTTAGAACAGCCCAATTATTCTATTTCATACCAACTGTGGATATTCAGAAATATTTCGCTGTACAATTTTTTAAAGGCACTTCAATTAGAATGCCTCCGCGAACTACCAAGTAACCAAGACAGCGCTTCGTCTATATGATTTGATGGGCTGACATGAAGTTGTATAGGGAAAAAGGACACTACCTCATTTTTGTGGTAATTCGTAAAATTTCCCACTTCGCTTCAGTTTAAAAATATCCAGCTTGCACGTGACCAGATATTGAATAGATAGAGCATGTGTAAAAATATCCAGTTCTAAAGTAAAACTCTGGTGAGCACCAGTTAAAGAAAAACGCGCTATATTCTTTGGCTGAACCAATAACGTCCACGATACATTGAGCACAATGCATTTGGTATGGAAATAATGTCTGTTTTCAAATTAAGAACAATATAGCTCAGCGAATATTAAACCTCATTTGTTGGAATGAGAATCTGAAAAACTTTACCTACAAGGACTACGTCCAGCAGGACATTACACATTTCGTTTCGTTTTTTTTCTGCGTCCAAGCTCGAACTACGAGCACGAAAACAAATGAACAAGTGGGATTCCATTCAGCAGGATATGTTGTTGTTTCTCAATGCTTCCTTTAATTTAGAACTGCCACTCTTGCATTGCAAAATCTAAAAATTCAAATTTCGTTCTAATTTTTTCCAATAAGTTGACCTTAAACACATTTTAACTTTGACTTTAGACACATTTAAACATTTGACTGAAGGGACACTATGTAAAAATCACATTTACGATTAAGGAGATAGAGTAAAGTCAACGTTATCAATCTGTAGACTGCAACTCCTCAAGCGCTCTGGTGACCGAGAAATCACTGTCCGTTGTTGAAAAACCAGCTTCACGCTTTGTCTTCCAACAGTGAAAGGTGCACATAACTATGCTGTATTCAACAAAGGTGAGATTTAATATAATCGCAAAAAAGACGACCAAGCAAATCTCAGGACTAGCTTCCTTATAGTCTCTGCATTGATTAGTGTCTTGTCACTGTTTCGATGCGCAAACATTAAGTTGTTAAAAGTACCATTTATTCAATTAAAATAGCTGACAGTCCGCCGTTTCGCCTTCATCAGAGCATGGAAGAGTCAAAGTGGCATGCAATCTACTCAGCCAAACTTTCATAACCCAGTAAACAAAACTTGTTACATACATTTTCATTCCTATAGTAAACAGCTTCTTTTAAATATTCACCGTTTTAGTGTGAATCTTAATGTAATCGCTTTTATTTACTGTCTATTATTTTTGCATAACTGAGTGAAAGGTGAAATATAACCACAATCATGCTGAGATAATTGCAAAACTTACGTTTTTTTTACGGCCCGCACGTTTTTCCGGTGGGGATCGAACACGCTACTAGGTAGGTTCAATGCCGATCTGTGCTCCCCAGATCAATTCCTTTCATGGTTGATTGCTGACACCACATAGAGGTTAGAACACAGCTGAGAGAAAGTTGAAACGAAGGACGTGCGTGGTGTGGTGGTAAACACGTAAACAACAAGCCCCCGGAAAGGGTAATAGCGTGCTCTATCCCCGTCGCAGACACCTGAGGTCAAGAGTTTTGTAAACATCTCAACTCACTATTTTGTTTTTTACACGTCTTTAAGTTATTCGGTAGAGAACAGTCGCAGAGTCCTAGCAGGGTGTGGAAAGTGCTTGGCTCAGGTCAAAAAATCAACATGGAATAAAACGCGAGGTCGCGCTTGATCACAAACCATTAGCTTCGGAATTTTTTGGAGTAAAAGTCACTATCCTTGCACAACAATCCAAATTCAGAACTTGAAACTCTTGATGCATTTTGGTTGAATTACAAAAATTCAAAACTGAACCATAAAAAGCGTCTTGTGAGCACGAGTGACCTCGCACCATACCTCAGGGTGACTTTTCACCTAAGCCAAAGACATTCCTCACGCTTCGAACACTGTGCGGATAGTCCTCACCAAATAACTGCAAGACTTAAAACGAACAAAACGGTGAGTGCTTAAACGAAGCCATTTACTATACGTGCGAAGATTTACGTAATATATTTTATCTGCTGAGGATATGAAAATGCTTGACTGAGTAGATTTCTTGTCAGTTTGAGCTTTCTAGGTTCTGAAGAAACCGAAACCGCCGAAACATCGGCTATAGTCGATAAATAACGTAATAATAACCTCGGGTCTGATCATGAAGAAAACAGTGAAAGACAATCTAGTCGTAGCAAAACTTAGGCATAAGGTGGACACAAACTTTCTTAAATCTGGAACCGATCAGGTATTAGGCGTTTTTGCAAAAAGCCCCACGTTAAATTAGGCGCTCGGTGTTAGATTTTAAAGAAGAAAGTGCTAAGGATTCTATAAATTAAGAAAGGTAGTCCAAATAGTGCTATAAATTGTTTACGACGCAAAAAAGCAGGCGGGATGTTTTCTGCTCAGAAGTTCCAGAAAATAATGATGTTAATCCGGAAATCAACGGATCTTCTTCACAGACGGATCTCTCGCCGGTTAGTCACAATGGAACGAGGTGCTTCTCCAAGTGGCGCATAGGGAATTAATGGCGGGTCAATACCGATCTTTGCTTTTCTGAAACGAAGGGGATCCAGAGGAAGGACTCCCTTTTTCTGTCTCGTCGATTTGGCACATACCTCCTGTATTTACGTGAGCGTATTCATGCATGCGTAGGTGGATGTGTTTTCGCCTGTTAGCATTGTATTCTATTCGGCCAAAATCCTGCACTCAAGTGACGAGGAAGTATACGGGAGGTTGATACCACTGATCCCGAAAAAGCTCCGATACGGCAGTGTTGGAATACGGAGACGACGCCAAACCTCAGAGTCATTCTAAGCTGCCTTTAGACGTCTAGAATCACAGAAGACTAACATGATGATCTTTGCCTACAATGCATGCTCACTTGCAGCTGAGTCCTCGGTAGGAGACTTAATCATGCAAAGAAAAAGCATAAGGTACAATGTCATCGGACTGGTCAAGACGAGAAGACACCACTCATTCATCGTCATCTATGACATCGGAGAAGAACTGTCCCTCGGAACATGCGACAGTACAGGACCTCATGGCGTCGGCGTTCTCGTAAACACGGATTTGGCTATGAACATCGATTCATTCGAACAGTTAACAAGACGAATAAGAGGTTATTGCTGAAAAGATGTGGATTAATACAGGTTTAGACAGTCTTCGTTGTGCACGCATCGACATGAATCTGCGATAAGGATGAGATCGAACATTTCTATATGGACTTTGAGAAGTTCCACAGAGGAGACTACCCCCGGATTAGAATGGGTGAGGGCTGTTTGAGTTAATCATGACGACCTAGAGCATTCATGGTAACTGATAATTCCAAAACCCCATTCCTAACACAGGACGTGAGAGTCTTCCAATGGAGAGTACCGCAACGAAGGAGACCACATCATAGTAAATCGATGGTTTTGCCTAACCGATGTTCCTGTTGTCCCGAAATTCTACATGAAATCAGACCACTGCATGCTTCATGCAAGATTTCACTCCTAGTGGGAAGTAGAAAAAGCCGATTAATTCAAAAAACGTAGTCCCAAAACGACCATAAACTGGAACCTATTCGATTCACTAGCCGGCTGTTGGGAAAACGCCGTTTTTGGTAACATCGACGGGGAATGCGATCGTGTTATTGAACATTTTCATGTCAGCTTCAACGAAAGCTGAGAATTCGAAACTCTCCAAGACACGTCTGTCTCCAGAAACGCTCAAGCTGGTACGCTAACGTGGAGTCGTTCGAGCTACAGGCAACCTCTAACTCACATCCAAACTTGAAAAAAAAATGCAGACAGGCGATAAAAGAGGATATTAAAGAGGGAAGAGCAGCAATAATGGTCGAAGCTGCAGAGGCTGGCAAAAGCATTTACAAAGCTCACCGATGCTTCGCCAATTACAAGACCAACGTGAATGCACTCCGAAACTGCTCGAAAGGAACGGTTTTATAGCTTCCAAAAAGGCAATGGGAATGTTCATTCACGATTACTACTCTGATCTCTCGAATAGTCACGTCGTTTCGCCCTTATATGAAATGATGGAGAATGGACATATGGTCCTATCGGTTCTCGCTTTCGAAATCCGACATGCTGTTCCGTCGGTGAAAAATAGAACAACACAAGCTCCGTACAGGATAGGACCAAAAAGCTTGAAGAACTCCCGGCCAATCCTCATAAATACACTGGCCTCCTACTTCACTTCATACGCTATCTATCAGATTGTAAGATTCGTATTCAATGGAAGACCAGGAAGACTGTGTTATTTTTCAGGAAGAGTGACGTCCACGATATCGGCAACTATTGCCCGAACTACTTACTTTCTGTCGTCCACAAGCTTTTCACTCCAGTCGCCCTAAACAAGTTTGTCAGAACACAAAACGAAAGACAGCCATGTGAACAAGCAGAGCCTTATGAAGAATTCACTCCGAGAACCACATTGACACGATAACAATACTCAATGAAGTGTCGCGAGAGCACAAAAGAATGGCTAGTGCGTCCCTAATCAGTATATGAAGTGTCTCTCTAAGCTATACAAAAATTTCATAACGAAAACTTCATCATTCTGCAAGAGTATTAACAACGACGAAAGAAGGGTGGTTAGACAAGGCGATACCAACGTGCCAAAATTATTTGCCGCCACCCTCGAGAACGTTATGCGAACATTGATGAGGGAGAACATGGTAGTGAAAACCGAAGGTCGACAATTACACCGTCTTCTCTTTGATGATGACGTCGATCTTGTAACATGAAGCATTAGCTAGGCGAAACGAATACTTGCCAAATTTGATCAAGCCTACGGAGAGATTAGTCTTCGACCTAGTCCACAAGAACGATGTTCACGAAAAACAGGTTACTGTCGTATTTCTCATTTATGTTCCACGGAATGTATGTCTTCGAATGCTTCAACTACGTCAATCTAGGCGTTTATCTATATGAAAATCAATATGATGAACAACTTAGCTCCAGAGTTGAGAATGAAGAAGCGTCATGGAAGCTTTCAACAGCATCAAGGATGCTGTGAAGAGAACGAAGAACATACTACACCGTGCTCACTTTTTCGATTCCACGATACTCCCTGCTTAAACCTATGCGGCAGAAGGCTACTCGCTATGTAAGGAGAATGAAAAACCATGCAACATTATAGAATAGTCGAAATGACAACGCTAGGAGTATCTCTCTTTACGCAAGCGAGAGAGAGGATCTTAAGCTCCGAGCTATGTGAACGTTCAGCACTCAAAAACGTCACTCTAAACGCCAAATTGTCGAAGATACGGTGCGCTTGAGACGTAATGCGCATGAATGAAACCGATGGACAACAGCCGTTGGTGACTGGATTTCTCGGGATGTTAAATGCACTGCAGAAAGACCACCGACTCGATTGTAAGAGTTCTTCACGAAAAGCCTAGAAAATATGGTGCTAAACGACTTTCTAGGGCTAGCAATACCCAGTCGAATACTCCTACACCCGAGAACAAGCAACGGAGCATTTACCGCCACTCGATCGAATCATTCAACAACCAAAGGGACGGCATATGATACTAAGTAATCCAGGGCTTTCACTTACTTCCCAAATAACACGTTTTTCATAGTGCGTACACGTTTGCGACATGGCATTGCACGGCTTCTTTCGTTTGTTAAGGCTGAAGAGCCGATGCTGCGCTCAAAGATCATGTTCTTCTCATTTGAGGTACATGAGAAACCTTATGTTCTGCTTCATTGCACATGAAAAACCATGCCATATGGCCATCTTGTTGTACATTTGACGCATACGTTGAGAAAGGAAGAATTGTAGGCTTAAGAAGGGAGCAACAATCCTGACTATTCTTAGTCCTCTATACCCTTGATGCTTTTTAAAGCCATCCGCGCTACTCTCTTCTACTTTTCTCTTGAGTTAAGTTATTTATCAAATTGACCATATTCCCAAAACTGTTCTTTCCTCTTTTCAGATTTGGGAATAAGTCGTTTGTTGTTGGTTCTAAAAGGGAAAAGCTCTAAAACTCTCGGCGTTGATCAATCCCTGAGGGATGCGCCATGCATTCGACTTCATTAAGTATTGTTGGAGGTGATTGGGTGCATATCTGGCCTTTACAATGACTAGCGGTGGCCTACCGATGTATCGAACCGGTGCTGCTATCCTCACAGAAAAGAATGGTACAAATTTGCCGACCCCGGAGGGTTGGAAGGCTTGGTGGGCCATGGGCGAGAGGATTGACTCCACGTGCGTGTCGTAGTGGCGCCTCCAACCACTGCGCCACACGCGCCCTTGTGTAGGTGGACGTGTTTTTAATCTATAGCATCTATCCTGTACAGTCTTTGTGTGACTATGAAGAAGCTGAACAGCACTGAGAACCGAGGAGTTCCCACTCAGTATATAAAGATTTTTCGTGAGCTATACAAAAATTTTAAGACCAAGATATCACTATTCTTCTACAACGATATTATCATCGACATGAGAAGAGGGATTAGGCAAGACGATACAATCTCACCAAAACTGTTTACCGCCACCCTCGAGAACGCCATGCGAACATGGGAACAATGGGACTGGAAATCCATGGTCATAAATTACATCATCTTCGCCCTGCTGATGATATCGTGCTTATAGCGCCAGGTATTAGCAATGCTCAACGAATTGGCCCACTTCAACAACGCTTGGTGAAAGATTAGTCTTCGACTAATTCTCACGAAAACAATGTCCATAAGGGATGGATTTTTTTTACCGATGAACCATTCACGTTAAACGGAATAAATATCAACGATTGCTCCATTTATGTTTATTTGAGTCGGAAATTCAACACGATGATCGAGTTGATTTCAGATGTTGAGCAGAAACAAGCGAGAAGGTTGGGGAAGTCTCAATAGTACCGACCACCCAGAAAAGAGAAGAAAGAACGTCCGACTCCCTCCGTAACCTATGCTTCGCAAACCCAATCGCTACGTAAGCAGGACGAAAGATCGATAACTATGAAAGGTCAGAGACACCGTTGTGCACTCCAAACTGTCGAAAACTAGATGGACCAAACACGTGATGCGTCTGAACAACCGATGGACAAGAACATGATTACCTTAGAAGGATATTATGCTCAACGAGTCGCTATAGGGAAGAAAACCCACTGGTCTACCCTTGTACGCAACAGGGACAAATTGAACATTAACTGGCTTTTGCTCGTGAGACTGTACTACCAACGTGACGATTTAGCTTATCAAAGAAACATAACATTATCTATTCCGATGTTAAATAACGTCATTTTATGAAGCAGTATTCTATTTTACGACCACCCTCAATTTGACACCTCTTTTATTGTATGAAAATAAACACTTATTAACACCACATTTTAGTCAAGACCCAAACTTAGGACTTTTAATTGAGAAGATTTATGATGCGGTAGTCGTAAATTCTGATCACAAGGCGAATTCTGATTTTCACGATATCTGCTAACCACGAGGGAGCACACCAATTGCACACCCACTATTGTGTGATTTGATCATGTTGAAATGGAGGGAAGCCAACGGAAATGAGGGTCCGAGTAAAGGGATTATTGCGGCGTCTACCAGAATTCTGCGCCAGTGGACGCATCTTGTCTAGACTATGGCTCAATCTCATGTTTTCGATTATTTTATCAGCTACTGACAATAAATCTTACTATGAATCGTCTTAATCGTAGTGAAATCAAAGCTATCGTTTGAAATAAAGCAGCATCAACATTAGACCTCGCAATGGTTCTACCCTTACTAGAATGAAGCCCACCCACGTCACATCTCAAAAAAATGCGGCAAATAAGTTTAGGAGCGGAGTTAATGATCACTCAATGGCTACCAGTCACTTTTGTACAAATAGAGTAAATTGGCAACACCCAAACCAATGTGGAAAGCTTAATCATTGCGATGTTTGGAAACTGATGGCAGACCCTTCCGCGACGACGCCTAATTTCTGTTTTTGCGGACTGCGCGATGGCTAATTTTTCCCTGCGCTCCACCGACCACCTCCACGAATTCTATGTAGCATCACTCCGTTTTCTTGCAATTTCCGTGTTTTCTCTTTGTTTTGGAAGAGTAAAAACACCCTTCCACTACGCACTCGTACTTCTGTTAACGTTTAAAAGAAGTTGTTTAGGTTCTGCAAGGAATATTTCGATGTTTACCTTTCAGTTTTAATATCACCTTATTCCAGACAATACCTAAAAGCCATTATAGCAACTGAACATTACAAAACAACGAATTGCTTGTCGAAAATGTCTCTTCAACATCAGTAATCTCTCGCTGCAAAATGAGGAATTAAGTGAGAAATTCGACTACAATGATGTTGAGATATTTGCAAAATTCAGACTCCAGGCCAGATACGAACCCACTGTTACCTTTTTTGGGGCTAACGTGTTACCCACCGCACCACTGAGGCCCTTGGTTTGCCTTTCTCTTAGCAACTTTTCTACCCTAACTGTACTGTTGTGGTGAGAAATCATTAAGACAACCTCCCATATGCGATGCCAGCCATAGTATCTGAGTTAGATAAGCTTTCGAGTGATTAAAAGGAAAAGAAGGAGAAGACTTCCGTGCGCCAACCGCGCCACTTGCACAAAAACATTGTGACCCTATAGGTGTCATTCGTCGTGTAAGTGCTAGAGCGAAGTATTTCGACCCAAAATGAACTCTTTTAATCGAAATACGAACACTTATATCTCTAATACTTTTCCCAACGATAAAGAAGTTTGTCTCTACTGGTTGAATTAAATTTTAGACTTCTGGAAGTGGTAAGATCGCTGGAAGCACTTCGAGCTCTGCCTGATTTGTGACAGAATTCTCCCACAGGTAGTTGATGAGATGCTTGAAGAAGTTGTAGTCTGTATGCGAGATGTCTTGAGAGTATTCTACAGGTGGCAGAGTTTCGTGACTTAGGTCGTTCAACCTCGGCGGCGTCGCTTTTGCAACGTATCGTCGCCCATCATCGTACAGAAGGATTAGTCCGGTTTTGCTGACCACTGCCGGACGCAAACGTTGAAGTTTGGTCCAAATAGCTGATTTGCTGGACAAATTTCTCCACCATAATCTCTTCAACCGGTTTCAGGAAGGTGTGGTGGGTCCAACCAGCTGTAGACCACCAAACAGTCAGCATGTCCTTCTTTCGATGCATTTTCGGCTTTCGGAAGTGCTGCCGAGCTTCATCACGGTCCAACCACTAAACCGACCGTTGCCGGTTATCACAGAGAATCCATTTCTTGTCGTGCATCACAATACGGTCGGGGAGCACGTGGTTACAGTTGTGCAGAAGCGCCTTCTAAGACTCAAAATGGCGATTTCGTTGATCGTACTGTCATTATCGCATAACACCTTTAAAAAGAATGGGAGATGAAGCTCTCCGCGTCAATCAATCCCTGGAGGATGCGTCATGCATTCGATTTCACTAAACATCGTTGGAGGTGATTGAATGCATATATAGCCTTTATAGTGACTCGCGGTAGCATATCGATGCTTCAATCCAGTGCTGTTATTCTCCCGGGCTGGTGTGGTAGCAGTCTTCTGACCTCGAAGGGATGAAAGGCATGGTGAGCCTGGGTGCCGAATCGACACAATGTGTATTGCAGCGCACATCTAACCACTGCGCTTCACGCTCCCTTCCTGAATATGGTTTACGCGATAGAGCAAAGTCTCTTCTATGAGTGTGCAGAGTACTAAACTCTTGAACTGTACTAGTGATAGAGGAATTATCGTCAGTTATCGAAATACCAGCACTACTGCGTAAAGATCCATTAAAATATTGTTGTTCGGAAACTCTGACGAATTCTCCTGCAAGTTTCCGAACAGCTGTTGGGGTACTTACCTTCACCGAAGTCAATTCGTTATCGTCAATCGGAGGAGCAGGTCTGCGATCTCCCTCAGCGTCAGTGTCGAACTCGCCACGACATAGCGTTTCACGCCAACGTTGCACTCTGCTTTCGTTAACGTCCTTAGCCGTCACGGCCGAGGTTCAACTTGTAGAAGTCGATTTGTCGACATTGCTGTTTTGATGTCTGAGATTCTAACCGTTCACATTTATCAAAAACATGTGTGCTGGAATTCAACTTTAAGAAGCGAAGGGAATAAAATGAAGTTTCCAGTAATGCATGATAATTTAGTATCGAAAAGGAAACTTTTGCTAAAATCATATGCGGTAGAAGTGAATTTACAAACCGCACGCTAATTTCCGAATAGCCTAGTATAATTTATTCTTATTCGAGATGCTCAATGAAGTTTTCACCGCTTGCAAGCACCTCTATAATGGCAATTCACAACTGACAGATGGACGTAGCTAAAATGCTAAACCCAGAGTGTTTAGTTCTTAGATTTGAAACGCCACGTTGAATTTCGTCAGTTAGAGTCTCCTTCTGTTTTTGACCACTTAGCAGCTATTTTAGAAGAACGAAATGAAAGAGTGTTTTGAGTTGGTTGTGATTTGTTGAGTTCATTTGTTTTGACATGTTGAGTTGATTTTTGATTTATTAAGATGATTTGTCATGCCAATGTTATACGACTGTGCTATATCATGATGATGATGATGATGATACCAACGTCTTTACCATGGATTGCCATGGAAAAACACGTTAGCATCACGGACAATCATGTCAAATCGCGTCTGTCCGTCCCTCCCGTATAAAAGGGAGATGCAGGGTGGCGTTGCCTCAATTCGGCCACGTTCACTGGCGAATATCCGCTGACTCGATTTGACGATGAAAACACCACCTCGAGAGAACCAACGCCTATGGCGGTCATCGACTCGGATTATCGGCGTTGAGGAAGACGGAGACGTCAAGACGTTGTCCGATTAAAGTCTGTTTAATCAACCTCATGTTAGCTCATCATTAAAGGACTACATGTTAACTTAGCAGTTATTTGAATTTCATATTATTGTTTTATTTGAAGTAGGACATATACGTTTTTATTCGAGTGTTGTCTTTCCAGTAATTAAGTATTTGCGTTTACCTAGTTTTTTCGCAGCCGTCCATTACCCATAATTTTCCTCTCGTGAGGTGTTCTTAGTCTTACTGTTTTGATTATTTGTTCTTCTGTTTATGCTAGAGAGATAAGTGTGTTGTTTCTTCGGTTACCACTGTTTATTCGATATACGAAGCACAGATGTGGGCACGTTGTTTTCTTCCTGAAATTGAAGTCGAGCTGGACTCATGATTACAGCAATTCAGAATTGCTTCAATGTTCCCAGCTTATGCAAGTACTTCCCGTGATGTTAAAGAAAATAGTGAGTGTGATGACCAGGAATGTCAGGATTCGTTTCCATCGTTTGATCAGGCAAAGGTACTGGAGATCCGCCAACAGGTTAGTTTGACGAAACCAGTGTTTTACAATTGACGCACTTAGTGGTCTGTTGGTTGGTCTCTTTCAAATGAACTGAATTCTATTCCATCTCGGTTTAAGAGAGAGAGGAGAGCAAAAGAGAAGCGAGATGTCGAACGACTTAAGGAATGGAATACTGTGCGGTACATAAATAGTGATTCAGATGAAGACGAATCACAGTT
The DNA here is from genome assembly GCA_900624975.1 of Angiostrongylus costaricensis. Taxonomy (NCBI): domain Eukaryota; kingdom Metazoa; phylum Nematoda; class Chromadorea; order Rhabditida; family Metastrongylidae; genus Angiostrongylus; species Angiostrongylus costaricensis. Next base: position 21,164 of record UYYA01004303.1, read on the forward strand.
GCATGTAAGTTCTTTTCAGTCCAAGAGGATTTCTTGCAAAAGGGAAGGAATTTATGTCTACCTCGTACATCGTTATTTGTTGTGGAGTTTTGAGAATCGAGTTTAATTTTATTGAGACCGACAATGTTTTTTGTCGAAATCAAATTTAGTGATGGCAGCTGACCTTAGATCATCGACTTCAGTCATTTTATAAGCGAACCTAGTGAACTAAAAGGGGTTCGTTCTCCACCATCTTTGATTACGTTTAATATTTTCATTTAACCGGTGTAGCGCTACTACAACTGTGGCAATTCCCACAACTGATTTTCTGTTAACCTCGGCTTTGACCAAATTGTTCTCGATATTCTTGTTGAGCAAACACAAGGTGTTACTTTACTCTTTGTTCCGTTAAAGCAGACGTTTCGGCACTATCGCCTTCTTCAGAGCCTGGAAAGGTAATAGAAGGTCTCAACAAGAACACTCTTCCAGGCTCTGAGGTCAATATTGCCGAAACGTCAGTTTTAATGGAATAAATAATAAAGTAGCACCTTTCGTTTGCTTATACTTTAGGTTTATTATAAGAATGTTGAGAATCTTGGCAGTATATCAGCATTTTTTAAAAACTTGGTGATATTCCATACACGAGAGTCGGAATTCTCGTTGGATTTTCTTACCTGGTCAAAGTTCGTGCCAAGGGTTGCCGCATATATATTCGCACTCCGATGGTATTTTGATGGAAATGAAGAATTTCCACTACGCGTTGATAAACCGTCATATTAGCTCTTCTTCATGTGAGGGTGGCGGTTAAGAAGTTAAACGAGACTAAGATAGCAAGTAGGTGGGATGAATTTCTTGTTTTGCCGCGCTATTTTGGTTGTTCTTGTCGTGTACACGAAGTCGTGTAAATGTGTGAGTAGGTGTTTTTGAGTGCATTCGGACTGTATCCTGATCGTCCATTCCACCAAAAATGTATTAGATTACTACGAAGTAAATTGGAGGTCCCAGATCTCTAGCGAATAGGTTCATCATCTCTTCGAGGAAGGCAGAGCAACATTACGTATCTCTAGCTTGTACTAGTAGGAACGAAGAGTCTTTCGAAGTATGCTCTTCTCAGTGCTCTTCGAGGTACCGATGAGCAGCTCTGTGCATAACAACTACTGTTCCATATTTTTTACTTGCCTCTCCAATCACTTGATGGTTGATGGATTTACAAGTGATCCGGTGGTATTTGAAAATGAAACGTTTGTTCTGAATTGCTTTTAAAATCTTGATGCTCTGATTAGGTTGTACTACCTACTCCTTCTCACTGTCCTGATGTTGATAGTATCGATCTCCCTGTAACAAAGCGAAAGAAAAAGAAGAAGTCGAAACACCGTAAGAAGAGAACAAAGAAAAAATCCCACAAAAGGTAATGTCTATTTTTTCTCAAATTCGTGTTGCTATTTATTTCATCCGTCCTAGAAAAGTTCGTAATCCACTCATTTTTTGAATTTGTGTAACCGTACTCAAAGTAGGAGTTTAACTAAGCGGGTTTTTTTGTGGCACACTAATTGACGAACATCACTTTTGTAGTAGGAGGAGTACCAGGTATAGCGAAAGCAGTACTTCATCTGATTTGTCCAGTGAATCTGATAGTGAACGTGAAAGGAAGAAGGGTAAAATATTTCCGAAAGTCACATTGGTGAGTCAGGGTGTGTGCAATTGTTGTTTCATTTGTATTTTTCTTCCTAGTATTTTCTTTTTCCTTTAATTTTTATACATCCCGTCTTTCACATCTACTTTGTGGATCTCAGCACTTCTCACATTCGATTCGTTTTCTGGCATCTACGAAGGTCTTCCAATTTTTACATGTGACTTTTATTGCTGCTTGAGGATTTTCCCTTAATCTTGAATCTGGTAGAATTCTGGTCGGGTTGATTCTGGAGTCCTGAGATAGCCGGGCTAGAGCGTTCGCAAATAAACTGCAGAGAGTGAATTTCTTCTATGCAAGTCCAGTGCAATTTCCCAACCCTGGAGGAAAGAGCGGCTTAGCGAGGCCGGAGCCAGATCGAATCAGCACCGTGATCATGATGATCGTCATTGCTGCCATTGTGCTATCCGCCCCCTTCCCGGTGTTACGCTTTTTTTTTCAGAGGAAGGATAAATGGGACTTTCTAACTCCTGGTGAAGAACGTTCTGTTGAAGGGTCTTATATAGGTGCGTTGCGTAACTCTGAGCTTCATTAATGACTTTGAAAACATTATTGTTCTAGTGTTTGATAGATCATATAGCCACGAAAACTTTTGCATGGATTCTATACCGCAGAGGAGTACTCCTGTGTACGAAGTTCGTTTTCATACCATACTTAACGGTAATGAGCGATTAAATAAGGTGAGTCTTTCGAATGTTCATATCAGTAATTTCCGAGTCTTATCCATATATTTCAAAACTTCTCGTGGGGTTTAATCACCTGTTCACTTCATGAACTGAATATACTTTTGTCAGAATTTTTCCAATGTTTTTATTAGCCTTAGTTCTCTTATTACGTATTCTAGAGTCGTCAGTATTTGTAAGAAGCACCACTGTTTAGATGTTCTTCCCGAAGGAGCTTCGTGAATCGCGGCAAAAAGAGAATCGTTTGGAGCGGTACTATAGCGGACATTTTCGTGATATAGATGAGACAACCGTTGAACGGAAATTCCGCGTGTTACCCTCTTTATGCAAAACTAACATGAGCTTTGTTCCGCTGTCGAAGGGCAGGCTGGAGGACTTCCAGTTTTTGGTGACTCTTTTGATAAGAATTCTTTGACTACAAAGTATAAAATCAAAAATTTCAGCATGAGATCGAGGAATGCAAGGCTGCTGAAAAACAACGACATGAGCTCGAACATGAGGTGTTGCTCCTTCTTCATATAAGCTTTCATACACATTTCTTACTTTTGTGATCATCATTTTTAGTTAGCACTGCCAAGTAGTGTAGTTGCACTGGAAACACGGCGACGCCGGATCGCCTCTGAATTTAGTAAGAATTCTGGAAATAGCGATCTTCTCAACCAGTTCCTCACAATTAATGTAAGATTTTTCCAATGTTTTAAAAGTTGCAATAGCTCTTAAAATATCTTTAGAGCCAGTATGCTGCGACATCTTTAGCTTTAATCTTTGCTTTCGATAGTGTTTAATTTTGCATGTGTAAATATCGAAATTATCCAGTTTTGTCGAATACCGTAACTTAAAACCTTATTTAATATCACTTGAAGAAATTTCGTGAGAGGCTTAAACTTAACCCTTGCTGCTTTGTGTTCTCTGTATGCAGAACTTTTGCGAAATCTTCACAGTCATCTTTTACTTTAAATACGACAGAGGATTGTTAGCGTTGGTGAAGAAAATCGTATATTATTTGTGTCTGTCTTTTTGTTAATGGTTATTAAAGCCCTTCCAGAGAGACATTGTTTAAAGGAGATAAGGGGCCTGTTTACAGTTATTTTGATCTGATAGTAGTATTAACCCATTCGTGACGGTATGTGCACTGTAGTGTTTGGTGAGTTCCGGAACCTTCTTACCACCCTGTCTATTTTTATTCGATATTTAGTCAGAAGCAAAAAGGGTGAAAGCAGAAAAGCCATTGTCCACACTTAGTAATTTACACAAGCTTTTTTTCAAAAGACTTCATTGATTGGTAATTTGACAGATAATTAGTTCCTACGTAATTTTAATCGCTACGATTATTGTAGAGGATATGCGGATACAAAAATACCGAAATAAACTGAAAATAAGTTGAAAAACTTGATGGATCATAATAAAGCGTTGTAAATAGTAGGATGCATGACGTTCATACCCATGGACCAATAGAGCAAAATGTCTTTCACAATTCTATTAAATCCACACCTCCCTCAAATCTCTTAATTATTGAAGAATTGTTTATGTTGTCGAAAAACCAGACGAATTACAACCGACCAAAACGTGCTCTTATGCTATTGACTCAACCTCACAATTGGGGCGCAGTCATGAATGGGTTAACATTGAGAGTATGGATATACACGGAAATGTGAACATGTGGAAGAATTTCGTTCGAGGATGAATTCATTTCATGAACCTATTCTTCAAATTGGGCAAGTTTTTTCAAACTATTCTTCAGCAATAAACTGACTGCATACATAGAATGGTGTACAGTAAAGAAAAGCATGTTGTAGAATGTATCCGTAATTGACTTAAAGAATCTGAAGCCTTAGTATCTTTAGGAAGAAATTTTTGAGAGCTGTCGAGCTCAAGGTATGACTACTGATCGCAGGCCTCTTCTGGAGCGGCAGATTTCGATACTTGATCAGGTACGCATAACGTTGTCACTGTGTTTTTCTAATGAGTTAATGTCTATTTAGGCAATCGCGTCTAATCCACGCATGGTTGAATATCGTCTTAAAAGGCTTCACTTCGTAAAAGAAATTGGCTTAACGAAAGAGTTGTTTTCCGAGTGGGAGAAGGTGGTGGATTTTGTTTTTGTTCCGAATTTCATTATATTTTTGGTGTGAAAAATTAGCTAAATGCAAGTCGAAATAAATGACTAGAGCGTAAAAGTGGGGAGTATTTTTGACTTCAAACTAACATACCTCCGCTCATAGTGAACTTACATAGTTGGATACTTGGAAGGCCCGTCTTCACTAGTTTGGCGGGCCTTAGCAAAATTTCCATTTTTTAGAGTTTTGCTCGTTTAGCTATTGTGTTCCCTAGAGTTTCGAAGTCAGCCTGGCCAAAGTCTGCCCCAGGTCGTCACCACAGGCAGTCACCGCGTTTTATCAAACTAGTCACATGGTGGCAAATTCCCCTTTTATCCACAAGGGACAGTGGTGGATAATTCCTCCTACTGCGCATTGCAGTGCGATACCCAGGAACAACACCTCCCAGCCACGATGAGGCGGTAAACCGTTAGGAGGCACAGTGGGAGTCGATACGGCCGTGGTCGAGACCTAGTGAACTATTCTAAATTAAATAGAAACCAGAAGCAGCTTCTGATTTTTGGCAACCACATACAGGTTTTCTTAATACCTTCGCGACGACGCCTAATGCCTGTTGTGGACTGAACAACGCTTAATTTTCAGCGTTTATGGACTTGCTGGTTTTTTGAAATTTAACAATAATTTTTCGATAACCGGAGGACTTCTTCGGCTGTGAACTTGAAGAGGTTGTAGAAAAGGCAGTGTTCTATCTTCCTGTACTTATGAATGATATTTATGGTGTTATTTACTGTATGCCACTGTGGTCCATTATACCGTTAGAATTTGGAATTGTTTTGCAACTTCTGAGTTCTTATTCCAGTACTTTTTATATCAGCACACTCAATGCGTTAACTATCATTCACTGTAGAAATTAGAATTGAAATAGCAGTCGATAGCACTTAAATTTCTGTGTAGTGAACTCGTTCGGGTAACGGTTTTTTATATATTTCTAAGTTGAGAATAGAGCTTTTGCCGACCAGTGCCTGACACAACATCTCTGTTCTACAAGACAGTTGATAACAAAAAGTTTAGGAAAGCAGTTCTGTGTGTTAAAATAAATCATCGGGATGAAAATGAGACCTGTAGGTGTTTTAAGAGTCGCTACTGCAGAACCATTATGACAAGTGTAGGTGTCACTCGAAGAGTGTTAAATTCTATTCTGATTTTCTAGAGCAGGAACATATTTCCCTACCTTTTTCTTGCCGGGGCTTATACTTCGGGTTACAAAACAACTTGATTAAAAGAATTTCATGCACCAAAATACAGTGTTTTCTCATATGTTTTTGATATCTGCAGCCTCCGCAGTTCGTTTCGAACAATTTTTTGAACGTTTTGACCACAAAATTTTTTAGGTTGAAGAGATGCTTCGTGAGAACAGCATGTACTCCTAGAGCCATTGACCATTTTCTATAAATCTTTGGAGTTCTGAACTTGTGGTCGAAAAATTGCCTTCAGTTGTTAGAAAATCAGCAAGGTTGTGAATGTGCTAACAATCGCCCGTACTGTTACAGAAACGATTTCAACTGTCTTCTCATCTACCTTTGAAATGGAAAATTTTGGCATCTCTTGAGATTATTTTCCCAAATCCCCCTCTAACTGCGTAAACATATCTCTTTGAGGTTTATGATTCCATTAAACCCTTTATTTTCCAATTTTCTCTATCGTGTGGAAGGTTTTATTAAAAAAAAAAAAACGTAAATGCACTCACATTTTTAGAAACTCCAACCGTGTTTTGCTGCTCATGGAGGAATGCGTCTATTTGAATGGTTAAATATTTTCAGGTATTAAATGTATTTGTCAACAGCTGTTCGGTTTGGGGAAAATATTTGGACTTTATCCAGTATGATATGGCCATATATCAAAGTGAACTCATGGTCGGTGGTGTGATACTATGCCTTTCATTTTCTTCTTAAATACAAGAGTTTGCTTTGAATATTGATTTAAGGATAGAGCGTTTGATCGGTGCTTCTCGAAATTAAATGCTATTCTCAGTGGGACCTTCAGGTACTGAATTTTCTTCCATATAATTATGCGTTAAGAGCGCGTGTGGCGCAGTGGTCGGAACGCCCTGCAACGCACACGTGGAATTGATCCCAGTGCCCATGGCCCGACAAGTCTTCTATCTCTCCGGGCTCGGCAACTTGGTACCAGCCTTGTCTGGGAGGACAGCAGGATTGGCTCGACACATCGGTAGGCCACCGCGAGTCATTGTAAAGGCCAGATATGCATCCAATCACCTCCGAACAAAGCGTAATGAAGTTGAATGCATGGCGCATCGCTCAAGGATTGATCAACGCCAAGAACTCTACTTTTTTTTTATTAATTATGTCTTCGTAACGGTGTATCACTTTTTATTGACTTTTTTAAATGCTGAGGGATGTTTTTGTCTAGCACGGCACAATCATGGAATAGAATATGTAGATGTTTCTTTTTCATTTGAAGTAATTAATTTCACAAGGTATTAGAGGATGCGATTAGACATTTTGTAGATCCCACAAGCCGGAGGCAAATACGGAGGTGTTTCTTTTGAATACCTATATCCGCCGACTAATGTGGTGGATGGAGCGCGGCTTTACAAATCGTGCTGTAGCCAGTGTTCAGGCAAGGTTTTGGTACATATAGGCATTCATGAGCCCTACCTAGCCATATCGATATGCAAGAATACATATCAGCTACTTTTTGGGTTAGTTGCTTTTTCCACAAAGGCCATTCGCTGTACCTTTCGAATTCGTTCGATGAATTATTCAATGTTGAGGCTAGTAACAGGCAGTGGCCCCAAAACGCTATAATCTGGTCTAATCTTGCTCAAAAACTGTTTTTAAGATGGGTTTGTTCGTCCGCATAGGGAAACTTATTGGCGAAAAGTAATTCTAGGATAGCATAAATATCACGGATGGGAGAGGTGATCGGATTTATCTGGTCCCTCCGCATGAGTGTTACAGCAATTAATTTCGAATTCTATCGAAATAGGAGCACAATGGCTGTTGCTAACGATGAAGATATACGACTCGTTCACGGGAAAGTCACTTTTTTCGCTGATAACGCGAATTGCCTGTTCTACTGTTCTGAAAACTAGCTTTGTATTAATCTCGCCATTAATCAATAAGTTTGCTTTGACGGGCAGACTCGATTACCGTTTCGACGGACTTCGCCTTCTTCAGAGCCTGGAAAGGGCTACATTGACATGCAATTCACTCCGCCAAACGTCTTCATAATTGTTACCGAAAAAGTCAAAACCTGGGTTTCAGTAACATAGTCAAAAACATCTTTAACTCTTCCACGAGCACAAGGCTTTCCAGGGGTCATTTTCTTGGAAGCGCAGTGGCCAGTATGACATCTGTTTTGTTATGTATTTATGTGATCTTATAAACTGATCTTCTTAAGCTGACGCGAGGTTGGTACAGATCTTCGTTGTCGTTGTTTTTGATGTTATTGATCGACGGCTGACGTTTCGGCGACTTCACCTTCCTCAGAGCCTGGACGTACTTTGTGTTAGAATACTTTTTATTATTCGGTGGAAAAGAAGGTTAAAGTATTAATGAAGATCAAACTTTCAAATAGACGCCATATTGAACAGAAAGGCCACTCACCGTGATGTTACGTGTGGGACTGGCCCACACGTAGTTCACGGGAGGTCGCAAGCAAGACACGCCCCGGGGTCAAAATATCATTTTGAAATAGGGCTCCAGGTCATGTGTGATAGTGAGGCATTCGTCTTTCCGGTTCATCTTTGGATTTTTGAAATTTATCCAAAACGCCTCAAGAGTTTTGCGCGTTGATGTTTTCGATTCCTGCGCTAGGATCCGCACATTCATTTCAAAATCATCGCCGTTGTGCTTGCGTGCCCTATGCGTACCTAGAGGGGTGTTTAAACGGATTTTAGCTTTCCCATCTAGATGTTCTTTTATGCGGACACAAAGTGGTCTACCCGTTTCCCCGATATATTCCTCGCTGCATGCATTACATGAGATAAAGTATATTATACCTAAACTCATGCAATCCCCGTCTCTCCCGTTAGGACAAAAATATGTATCGTACGGCTAAAAATGTGTATACAGGAGAACAGGAAAGGAAGGAATCGCGAAACTTGGCACGAAAAATTGCCATTTCCAATGGCTACGAAGTAGAAGCCACTCGGGTTAGAGGAAAACATTGGGTAGTTTCCCAAAATAATATTTCACACGAAAGTAGGATACCCTTTAAGCTGCCCTTCATATCAAATAAAGTAAGTTACGCCATTAAAAAGTGCTTAAGAGAAAGTGGTCTTGGAAATTATGTAACGATTGTTGACATCCCACCCAATACCCTACGCCACCAGTTAGTTCGAAATCGTCTCTATGATCGTTTGTGCAGCTCAGAAAACTGTATGATCTGTCCTAACGGGAGAGAGAGGGATTGCATTAGTTTAGGTATAATATACTTGATCTCATGTAATGCATGCGGCGAGGAATATATCGGGGAAACGGGTGGACCACTTTGTGTCCGCGTAAAAGAACACCTAGATGGAAAAGCTAAAATCCGTCTAAACACTACTCTAGGTACGCGTAGGGCACAAAAGCACAACGGCGATGATTTTGAAGTGAATGTGCGGATCCTCGCGCCGGAATCAAAAACATGAACGCGCAAAACTCTTGAGGCGTTTTGGATAAATTTCAAAAATCCAAAGATGAACCGGAAGGACGAATGCCTCACTATCACGCGTGACCTGGCGCCCTATTTCAAAATAATATTTTGACCCCGGGGCGTGTCTTGCTCGCGTGAACTACGTGTGAGCCAGTCCTGCACGTATCATCACGGTGAGTGGCCTTTCTGTTCAATATGGCGTCTATTTGAAAGTTTGATCTTCATTAATACTTTAACCTTCTTTTCCACCGAATAATAAAAAGTATTCTAACATAAAGTACGTCCAGGCTCTGAGGATGGCGAAGTCGCCGAAATGTCAGCCATCGACCAACAACATCAAAAACAACAACGACAACGACAACGAAGTACCAACCTCGCGTCAGCTTAAGAAAATCAGTTTATAAGATCACATAAATAAATATATCAACTATCTATGCCGAGGTTCATAGAAAGTCGGTCTTTCGTGTTTTGTTATGCTTCGAGCTCACCAAGTCTCTCATCACTCCTGGGTGGGAAATTGGTACCGGACTTGTCCGAGAAAAACTTACTCCATAATCCATATGGGAGCGCTCCACACCGGTTATCTCAGGACTCCAGGGAAAATAGGTTCGACCAGCATTCAACAACATTCAAGATGAAAAGAACATCCTCAAGCACCAGTCCAAGCCACACATAAAAAGTTGAAAAACCTACAAGTATAGTAGATGCGAGGAAACGAATCGGATATGAGAAGTGCTAGGATCCGCACAATTAATGTGAAACCCTGGTTGTGTAAAGAAGGAGTTTTTGCGCACAGTGCTATTTTACTGCGCTTCTTGTGATCTTTCGATAGCTTGTCCAACTCTGATATGACGAGTGTCAATTCTGCAAAAGCCCTGATCTGCACTTGCGCATATATGCAGGAAAGCTCTGAAACCACTTCATTGACCAGTAATTTGACTGGCAGTTAACGGTTACTTAAATTCTAATCGCTGTAATGGATCATTTATCGTGTGACGTAGGCAGGTGTAGCAAACATGAAGATAGACTTCACATAGACTGCAAAACACTCCCAAATGTCGACAACAATGTGTTTCTATGGCGGACCACAATAAAATGTGCTAAATAGAGCGTCAGATCAAAGTTTGATCTTTAATTCTGTAACGTTCCCCACCCGTTATATCTGATTATCGAATTATTATCGTCTATTGTTGAAAAACCAGCAATTCCGTAAAGGCATGAAATTAGGCCTCGTCTTCTGCTACAGTCGAGCAAACATAAGCGTCGTTACGGAGGTATTAAAACACACCATTTTGTAAGTTCCATTTAGTGGAGCACTTGTAGCGCAGTGGGGGCATGCAATTCGCACAGGATTAGAAGTTGGTTCGATCCTGCTCAGAAGCCCTTCACCGCTCCGAGGTCTGTGAATTCGCAGCGTATTTGTTTGGGAAGATCTGTGCAATCAATTTATGGAACGGTATGCAACCATAAATAGTTACATAATCGTGATGTACACTGAATCACTTCAAAATTGGTAAATTTGAGTATACGGCCCATCCTACAGGGATTGATCAACGCGGAATGTTTTATCTTTTATTCTTCCATTTATAAGGAAAACCAGCTGCCAGAAGTTCAAATTGGGTGTGTAGTGTGCTTCTCTCAGGTTAGTAGATTAAGATGAGATTTAGGCCGAGGTCGTGCATAATTGCAAACCCTGCTATTCTTCCCTGGGATTCATCTGTGTTTTCTGAGTTTATCCGAATTACTTCAAGTTTTGCGTCCTGATATTTTTGTCTGAGGATCTATACTAAGATCTTGAGAATAGTTTTAAAGCGTTTTTCCGCAATGCTTTTATGTTCTTTGCATAACTGGTGGGTACCTTCCCTAGTTTTAAAACCTTCTTCTAAGTGTACAGAAAAAAATCCATCGTCGTTTAAAGTTGAACTTATCATCAACTGTGCATGAGGCGAATGAATGGAATAACGTGGTTTGTAGGCGTAGTACTTATCTAGTTGCTGAAATACCCATGCATTTCACGAATATCAAAATGTTCCTGGAATACATGTATAGTTTGTGTCCTAAACAATCCGTAGGTAATGGAGCACATGGTTGTCACAGCACTGCGAGATAGCATGTAGAATGACTATAAAATGCAAGCAGTCCTCAAACTCCTTGTTTAACGCGAAGAAGGAATTTAAATGAGCGGTTTTTGGTTCAGTAGCTCGTGGCTCACTTAAAGGATTGCGTAAACTGCACAATATTTAGATTTACCGAGAATTAAAATACGCAAATTACAGGGTTGGCAATGGGACTACGACTGTCATCATGTCTTACCATCGCGTGCATATCGAAAGTAGGAGCCCCTGTACTCCGTCATCGGCCACTATTTTGCTATAGGTATAAATGAAAAGGATACCGGTCTCGGCGTTGATCAATCTTTGAGTGATGCATTGATGCAATCTTTGAGTGATGTGATGCATACATTAGATTTCTTTAAGCATCGTTGGAGGTGATTGAATGCATATCTGGGCTTCACAACGACTCGCAGTGGCCTACCGATGTATCCAGCCAGTGCTGCTATCTTAGCAGACATATCTGGTACAAATTTGCCCACCCCAACGGCGTGGAAGACTTTATGAGCTTGGGGTGCATAATGGATCGATCCCACGTGGATTGAACGGCGCCTCTAACCAGTGCGCTACACCCGCCCCAATGTAGATATATGTTTGGTAAATTCGTCATCTTTTGTGCACAAGTGGGGATCGACAACTGAGGTGGTGAGCGGATAATCACAGTATATTGACTTAACCCAAAAGAAACCAAAGGAAGGCTTGCTGCTTTTTTCACTACTCAGATTAGTCTGTGCAAAAACGGGGCAGTGTTATAAAGTCCTATGGAAGGCCAAGTAACGAAAATATGTTAGTTCATTATTTTCCTTGTCGTCCCACGTTCGCAAAGAAAGCGCTTTTCAGTTTCAACTTTTTGACCTCTAATAATATGTTTACAAAAGGAAAATAGAAGAAGGAATCACTGAACTTGCGATAAATAACAGTCTCCAGTGAAGCTGTAGTTCCACAGGATAGGTTAGTAATAGAAACTATGGCTTAAAACAATAAGTTTAACCATACTTAGATCCTCCCTATTACCAACGAAATAGGTACGGCTATCAGCTCAATCGATGGAAGTCAGTGAATTGCGACCAAATTCGGCGCGGTTTGTACTCATTTATTGGGTCGCCTATGCCCATAAAAAGCTTCAGAGACTATGTACCTGAGCACATCAACTTCTTGACATTTTGTTATCAGATTCTTCATGAGTTTGTCAAAGACTTCATTGTTAATAATTGGAAGAAAAACAAAGGTATTCCAAGGCTCTGAAAGAAATCTTGTGCATCCAGTTGGTAGACAGAGAAAAATTTGTTTACCACGTGCCAGTTACCCTAAAATACGGTGTTTAGAATGCCATGTGGTTTCTTGTATGCACAAAAAGTGTTCCATGGTGATACCTATCACTTTGTGCGCCGTGATTTGCTAGAGACGATCACCTCGTTCACTGTAGTTTATATAATGATGGTGTCTTTTTATTCATTCTTTTGCACACTGTTATAGCGCTTTTCTTTTCTTGACTTCTCAGCTGGCCCGTCTTAAATGGCACTCCCCTTTCCCGGTACTGCGCGCTACTTACGGTATTAAATTTATGGTGGTTCCCGAGATTGTTGAGCTGTTGTTCCACGGAGCGACCAATAAAGATTTAAGGCGTATTTATTTATGTGTAGAAGTCATCTCAAAAATGCTGAATTTATAGTGCGCTTTAGTTGGAAAGTTAGTGGGACCCTTCAAAAATGGCTAGAAGAAAAGCAGCACGTCGTAGTTGGTTACTCGAGGCCCATTTAACCCTTCGACTAGATGTATTACTATACTTTCGTTTATGTGGTTTTCAAAAGGGTGTTTTGCAGCTTCATGCCGTTCTTTAGGCTACCTTTGAGTACACTTTTTTTCGTCCACCATCTCTTTCTTCTGCCTCCGAACGAGAAAAGATGGAAGCTTTCTCAGAATTCTGGAACAGTGGCGTTCCTCGAATTGGTGATTTAGAAGCCAAAGGTATAGCGTTTAGCAATATCATACCATTAGTTTTCGTAGTTTGTGGTATGTTTCTCTCAATATGATTTGTTCCATTTATTTGCTGTTTCGTTGTGTTAAGGTTGGGCTAACTATTATGCTGACTCTGGGAAAACAGCCGGAACTTGCGATTTTGAATTTGTTGAGCAACAGGCGCAAATTCAGAAGATCTATCAATTGGAAGAAAAGTGAGTTTTGTATACTTTTCAGGCGAACTCACCTTGGTTTATGTGATAAATCGAGCTGTAGGAGTTAAGTCGCTGCTCACCTTAGTTACCTTACCTTAGTACATAAGTAGATATACATTGCGTTGCAATAGCATTCCAAGTGTTATCGTACCTTTATGATTTTTGTGATGGTGAATTCATATGTTTCCTTTTATAAGTTTACAGTTGCCAGTGGTCTATTCGACAACAAAATCTCGCTATGATGTGAGAATGTGACCAAAAAAAATGTGGCTTACGTAGAGTCTGATGTTTAAGAATCGGTTCGTCTTCTGAGGATTCTGTTATGGGTTGGGTGGAAATGGAGCGTGAACTGGACAATATTGAGAGTCGTCCGAGGCGACGTTTGACGGCAAAATATAGCAGTCTGTGTGTGAGTTTAAATCATATAGTCTTTTGCTAAATTATTGGACTATTCTGATATCAATCCAGGATTTCATCCCGTATTCTATTGTGGTATATGTCAGTACAGAATAGATTTTGTTAACCGAGATAAAAACCGGTAGGATGTACAGATTTTGCATATAGAAATAAATATATTCTTTTTGAGTTTCTAGTTCTTAAAACTCTAGGGTTTCGACCTAACCTTGGTTTCTGGCAGAATCCTCGCACATAAAGTTGTCGGAATGCTTGAAGAAGTGGCAGTCGGTATGCAAGAGCTCTTGCGAGTGTTATAGATGTGGCACAGTTTCGCAGCATAGCTCTTCAACCTTTCCAGCGTCTATTGAGGGAAATGTGGTGGCATTGATAATCCGTTCGGCATCCATTTATTGAGCTTTTTAGGCTTCCAACTTTTATTTAGAAGCTTCGAAATAGTTAAACTGCGTACACGGACTTGTGAAAGTTCTCAAACCGTTGCGTACGTATTTGCTTCCAAGAGAACCGTCACTTCGTCGTAGTCAATAGCAGATGGACGTCTGAAACTTTCCTGATATTCAACATTGCATTCTCCACGACGAATTATTTGAAGCCAATTTCTCTCAGTGTATGCGTTAACATCTCTCTGACCCCATGCCTCAATTACATAGAACCGTTTGCACAACATTACGACCGAGTTTGTGAAAGTAAATTTGTCGCAATTGCTCGTTCTACCTCACGAACTCCATCACATAAAATTCGCCAAATGTACATTTTATATTGTAGTTCAATTTTGCAAAGCAGAGATACGTGAGATGACTAGAACTATGCAAAGAAGGTGGACTTGAAAAATCTTTCATTAATTCCCAAGGAACTTATTATTCAAAGGTTACTAAGACTTCGACCAAATCACTTCCAATTTCTTTAAACCGGTTTCACTTCAGGCGGATGAGTTATCGAACGCTCAGAGCGAAGTTACTTTCGCAGATGTTCGCATACTAACATGTTGCGGTGAAGATGCTATATTTATTCTGCTTCAATTACTAGGCGTACACCTTAATAAGTCTCACAGTTACCTCATTTTTTACCAAAGTTATAAGGTGAGTGAAGTTTTAGAGAAGTCTCTGCATTGTTTTAAAGTGTGCGTTTGAGTCTTATAAACTTATCATTTAGCTTCTCTCATGCGCTCCAACGTTCCATCTACTTGACGAATGGAATCTCATGACGCCTTCCAAGAAATTGTTCACGATTCCCTCAGCAGGAACACGAGTCATTGCTCTAAATATGATTTATGGGTTCTTTAAAATCCGACCGTCTATGAATTTTGTCGCCACTCTTCTTGAAACGTATGTTTCGAAAGCATTGTTTTCTGTGGTAGTGCTATCACATCATAACATCGGTTATACATCAGTTTTTGTCATTATACTATAATTTAGTCTTATTTTTGTAGAAAATTCAGTTTTATTCCAGTATCCTCAGTTTTTCTCTATCAGGTTAGAAGGAAAGTACCCTTTTTAGAAAGGCGTCGGAGCTTGATGATCTATTCTCTGACAGACCAACAGGAATCCGTATCACAACTATGCGAGATTTCTTGCGAGAGTTCGTGACCACTTCCGAAAACGTTAACACTGGGATTGCTAGGGAAGAATTCGAGTTGGCTGTTGCAGCGTATGCCTTGAATCTGGTTAGTTGTTTATATGACAACCTACATGCGTTTATCCATGTACCTTCAGTTTGCCCGATGGGTACGTGAGGACAATATAGATGTGGTACAAGAAGCTGAGCAACGAGCGAGTAATGGGCAAAGAAGGAAGCAAAAGAAAATAAAGAAGGGAGATCGTCAATTCACATCTTCACAATATGTTGAGAAACTTAAGGAGTTTGTATACAAGATCATTGACAGTCCAGTTCTTCTCATGGGATCTATGAAACTTCAAATTTTGCTGCGGACGTTGCTATCTTTGGTTCAGGTGGATGTTTTTCATAGGTTTTCTCCTCATATATGTAAATAATTCTCTTAGTGCCTTTCTTTTGACACAGCAGCAAAATGAATTTTCTTGAGAACGGAATTTCAGGCAGTCTCCCATAGTTCTGTACTGGATATCATTACGCGGATTTTGCTTAGAAAAGATCATGAGGAGAAAGTGAGTATGTATGAATTTCACCTTTCCAGTAATCTGTTTAAGAATCCTCTAGATTAAGAATTTTATGATTTTCCACCAGACACTTTTTTTTGAAGCTTTCTCCTACCGATGCCTTGGCTGCCCTTGACGAGTGGAAGCGACTTTTTCGAACCACCGAGGATTTTTCTAAGGTTAAGTAAACTATGATTGTTTTCTGGTCCATTAACTCTTGATATGTGAAAATTTGCTTCAGCCAATCTCGTGCTTCGAGTCACCCCGGGCATTGTGCATAGCTTTGCGGATACATTTCGATTATGCACGAGGTAATTAAACTAAGCTGGTCGTTGTGTGTTTCGTTAACACATTCGGAACCACATTTGTTGTTTACAGTTTCATGTATATATATACATATATATGTATATGCATGTATATATATATATATATATATATACATATATATGGCTATTTTGGATGGTATGAGCTATATTTGGTGCATATTATTCCCTATGGTTTCTTTTATTATATCTCCGAGATTTCTTTACGTCAGTTTGTATATCCGTTCGACGCTGTTAATTCCTGTTCACTGCATACGTACAGTGAGACAAAGACTGTTGACAGACTGGTACCCACGCTTAATTTTTTCTGGCGTGTAATTGAGTGACAAATAATTTTATGTCGTTATGGACTTGCTGGTTTTTCAACAGTGAACAAAAAATTCCCGATAACTAGTGAACTTTTGATGCTGAGAACACGATATAATTGTGGAGGGGACTTTGTCCATGAAATTACCTCTCAACGGACTTTCTCCAAAATGATTATCTGCATACTGCAGAATAGAGTGTTCCCTAATCTACCAAATAGCTGTGTAATAAAAGAGTGGGAAAGTAGCTCTGTTCGACAAAATAATCGACCAGTAAGAATGTTTACTCAAATATGACTCAACTCGGCCAGTTTGACTGGAAACATGCATCACATAATATTTCGGCAACAACGCCTTAGTGATGTGGTGGTGAAAAGTGTATGTTTCTGTACTGATATCGATGTCTAATACTTTGAAATACTTATCAAACATCTCGGCGAAGTGGTAAAGTATTGAGAAGTGTTATTGAACGTATCTGAAAACGACAAATTCATAATCCAATGCCGAGGTTAGGAGAAAGTCGATCCTGAGTTCTATACTGATATAGTTTTGGCATGTGTATTTTCGACATAACCAAATTTAGTGATTTTAAAATTGTGGGGGTATTCAAATTGTGCATTCATCGGTATGTTTTCAGGCGGTGTGTTTGTGCATAAATGACAGGTTCTCAGCTTTCATTTACCCAACTCTCCACTGGTTTTACAAAACTCGTTTTTAGAAAGCTTAAACATTTATCTACAATTCTTATCTCTTAATCTTGTATGTTTAACAGTTTACAACTTGCCTTTGCAATTTGCACTTTTGAAGAGGTGTTCTTTCTTTGGCTTACTTTTGAAGCATTGGACTATAAGAAAATACTTTTTACGTTTACTGCTTCCAGTACTGACCTACATTGCACATTGTACTTAAATCCTGAACTCAACCACCTTGGTATCGATAGGATATATTGTTATAATTTTATTTTATATGACCCGTCTTCACGCATACTGTGCGGATCCCAGCATTTCTCACATTCGATTCGTTTCCTCACATCCATTATCCACGAAGATCTTCCAACTTTTACGCGTGGCTTCGGTTGCTCTCGAGGGTTTTCATCTCATCTTGAGTGTCGTAGGATGCCAGTCGAGTAGATTCTCCCTGGAGTCCTGAGATAGCCCGGCTGGAGCGTTCCCAGTTGGATTGCAGAGAGTGATTTTTTTTAATACAGGGATATATAGTATTTGAAAACCAAAAGTAAAGGATCGGAGAATGCAAAGAAAAGATACCGCGATGTTCTATTTAAGAGTGCAGTTCTGACTATTTGTCGTTTATGACTTATGCGGCGTGTGAAAAAAAGACCGCCAATTTCGGCAGATATGTTGGGCAGAAGTACTGGTTCATTCTTTTCTTTCACCAATCCTTTATGTAGAAACTTCGATGTATTTTTTTTCTTCGTAGTAAAAACATAGTTACGACTCTTTACAGCCTCGCATCACTCGGACCAGTGGGTTGAAGAATGTGAAAAGCTCTTCGAATTAATCAACCATTTTGAGGCGCCGGATGATCGAAGTGTTATACTATCTGCTTATCTTGATGTGCTCGAACATAACTGGGTAAGATTAGAAAGTTTTTTTTTAAAAAATAGTACTGCAATGAAAGAAGATTACACTGGCATTTTAAACTGCTACATTTACGCTGCTTGAGCAAGTCACTGTAATCACTATCTCGATGCTCATGTTCAACGCTGCTTATTGAACCCTCATCTTAAGATTGGTGTTGTGTTTTATCCAAGATGGAGAATCATACATTTCGTTACAGGAAAAACCAGAAAATCAAAAAGTGTGAAGCCGATTGTTCCTAGTGTTTTCATCTCGCTTTGCATCACATTTCAGTGCTCACAAACCCTCTATATCTCAAAGGTCAATTGGCTACCTATAATGCTGACATGGAAAGCACAGCTGCCTCGATTTGCAGGTGGAAAACATTTTGGACCAGTAATAAATCAGCTTCAACATCGCACATGTTAGGTTATCCTGTCTGCAAGAAGGACTGACGATGACTGTTGGTTGTCGTGGAGTAACCAGTTCCAAAGAGTTGCTGTAGCAATTACAGAAAATTACAAAATCAGAATCAAAGCAGCTGGTTAATCTAATGTAGACACATATTGCCGTTCAACTACAACAGCAGAAGAGCTCTCTGAAATGCCGGTTTCCTGGCTCTTCTTAGTACTGTTGGCCACACAAACTTCAGTGTGATTGCAGTGCACAAGATCAAAAGGGATGGTACCAATCAGTATACGTTAGCCTTTGATACTAGTGGAGAACCTTGTGACAGTAAAAGGATAAAGTTCCTGGCGTTGATCAATCCCTGAGGGATGCGCCATGCATTCGACAAACATCGTTTAGAGGTGATTGAATGCATATCTAGCATTTACAATGATTCACGGTGGTCTACCGATGAATCGAGCCAGTGCTGCTATCCTCCCAGACAACTATGGTACCATTTTGCCGACCTCGGATGGATGGAAGGCTTGGTGGGCGATGGGCACGAGGGTCGATTCCACGTGTGTGTTGCAGGGCGCCTTCAACGACTGCGCCACACGAGCCCAACAACCATGTGACAGTAATGTTATAAAAATTTGATCTGTTGTCACATACTCATACCTTGCCCATCACGTCAAGCCATTAGAATTCTTGTCACTTGTTTGATTAGGTATCCTCTTTCGTCAGCCGCTAGGCCGGAACAAATTGTTGCATGGCAGAATTCAATGGGAGATCGATTACAATTTCATCATCATAAATAGATTATGGTGCTCATTTGACGCTAGCATAATGCCACATCTTTGGTTAGGTCCGAGCACCACCTTCGTGTAGTGATTCGATTTCCCAAGCTGCTAATGAACTGTGTTGACTGTGAGGAAAAAGACAAGTCATGAATGATGGAAAAGCTCTAGATGGAGAAGGGGTCCACAGACTGAGCTGATTTTTAGTCGACTCAAAATTCCCAATTTGCAGTCAACTATTTTGGACCGATTCGGTTTCTACATCGTCCCTGAGCGTTTGGTTACTTTTACATCCCTACTTTCGCTTCTCATTTCGGTTTTAACATCTCTCCTAATCACTTTTGAGCGGCTCTTCAATTCTGTTTCCACATTTATTTTGCTACTTTGGTTTAATTTCCAAGGTTTGAGTTTTAACATCGTTACCAAATCAACTAGTAAGAAGACCGAGCGAAGGATTCGTCGCCGAAAACACATCTCCCTCTGATCCACATCGTGCTGAAGACCTGGATACGCCCTTGCAATGTTACGTCAGGACTCCAGGGAGGACCAAGTTGCACGACAAGCAAAAGGCCATTCTCAGTACCCCGCACACTGGGTGTTCCCGTCTATGGCGTCGGGCGGTGAAACGACCGGTGAGAGGCCAGAAAATTTCGGGTTACGCAGGCCATCATTGGAACCGGATCCGACGAACCCACGCACGACACGCCATGGAGATTGCTTCTTACTATGCACGTATAATGCCAGAACAACTCTCCACAGACGCCGATCTTCACGTCCTTCTTGTAGCCGCAGATAAAATTAAATTTTATGTGATCGCATTACAAGAAACAAAAATCTAGAAGGCCGCCATACGCCAACTAAACAACGGCACCCTTGTGATCCGTGGGGAAAAGGTCCCATCACGAAATGTCGGCGGCGTAGGTTTTGTCGTGCACCGGTCCATTGTCCATATCGTCGACTCATACGCGATCCTTTCCCCTCGCATAGCCGTCGTCCGTCTTCAACTGTCGAATCAGAAGAAGATCACTATCATTAACTGCTACTCATCGACCGACGCAGCTGTTGAAATTAAATGCGTTCCACTATCAGTTGGAGGAATTCATCCGCAGTGATAAAGCATGTCATGAATTTGTTGTTGAAGACTTCAACGCCAGAATATGAAAGGCCAACGAAAGCGAATACAGGATCGGAAATTTTGAATTAGGAAAAAGAAATGAGAATGGGAACCGTCTGGCAGGACACCTGTCGGCAGCACGTCTCTTCCATCGAAACTCGTTCTTCCAGAAGAAGGAAAACTGCCGCTGGACATGGGAGTTTCGCAACGGCATGACTCATGCGGAGATCGACCATATTCTGACAAACAGAAGATGGTGCCTATTTGACATATCGGTAGTCCCGTCATTTTGTACTGGTTCCGATCACCGTCTTCTTCGCGCGAATGTTCGATTCAGTCGCGAACTGGAGAAGAACTCTCTTCATCGACTCCAGGGAAAAAGTCTAGCTGTATACAACGAGAACATTCTGAACGAAATCCTATCCAAACGCGACTGGCAGATTAAAGAAGATCCGACCGAAGGCTACGAGCTGCTTGTCGAAGAACTGAAAACCTGTGCCGAATTCGCTTCAGTTCCTCAAGCAAGGAGTTCGGATCGCATCGCCATCGAAAAAAGAAGGAAACTGAAGCATGATCCTACTGCAACGTTTATCATGGCTAATAATAAATGCAAGGTGCAGAAGAACTTTGCATGAAGATCTTCAACAGTACAAACAGAAGGAAATACTGGAAGCAGCAGAGAAAAGAAGCAGTCTGAAAAAATGCCGTCGGGACTTGTGTGATTATAATGTTCCGTTGTCAGCCCTGATGAACGAAGATTGGTTCGTCAAAACTTTCCGCCATGATATGGAATTAATGGCGGAAACGTTCTACACCAACCTTTTCCGTCCCACAGTCCCCATCCCGGTCCTCAATATCCCCGCTAGAGAAAAACCAACTGGAATTCTTACGTCAGAGGTTCGAGTTGCGATTGAAAGCATAAAAAGAGGCACAGCTCTAGGACCCAATAATATTACCGCCGACTACTTTAGAGCTGGAGGCCACAATTTCATCTGCTTCTCGCAGATCATATGACAGGTTACCTTCAAACAAAATCCCATACCAGTGGAGGACGTTGCGCACGGTCATCCTGCCCAATAAAGGAGACCGAAGGGATCTTCGTAACTGTCGTCCCATATGCTTGTTAAGTGTATTCTACAAGCTCTTCACGAAGATTAATTATCCTTTCGCGCATATCAAAGACATTGGGTGAGGCGCAACCAGTCGAGCAAGCAGGATTTCGAAAAGGGTTTTGTTGCATGGACCACATCCAAACCGTGTCAAGAGTCATCGATGTTTGTCGAGAATACCACTTGCCTCTAGTCCTAACCTTTGTCGACTATGAGAAAGCGTTTGACAGTGTCGAAACGAATGCAATCCTATCAGTGCTCGTCGACCAAGGAGTGGACGCGTCCTACATAAGGACTCTGTCCAACTGTTATCGGAACTGCACTACGAAAATGCAGCTTTCCATCGACATCTTACAATACCCATAGGAAAAGGAGTTCGACAGGGCAGCACAATATCGACAAAGCTGTTCAGTGCCACACTGCAGTGGATAATGAAGTCACTCGATTGGGATGAGAAAGGCATACGTATTGATGGGATATTCCCATCAAACGATCTTCTCAAGAAGTACCAGCGAAGTAGAGACGGTGATCAACGAGCTCAACGAGGCGGGAAAAAAATAGGACTTCGCATAAATCGAAAGAAGAGCCAGTTCATGAAAAACCCATGGTGCGAAGACGAAAAAATCGAATTGGATGGCTCTCGCATTGCAGAGACCACCTCGCACGTTTACCTTGAGCGATCAATGAACATGAAAAACGGCATGAAGGAGGGACTAGATAGAAGAAGGAGAGCAGCTTAGGCCCCATTCGGGCCTCTCAAAGAAGCCACCGACAAACTGAAGAACCCGAAATTCCGCGCTCATCTCTTTGATTCCACGGTCCTCCCAGGGCTGTGTTATGCTGCAGAGACGTGGGTTGATACTTCAACTACGTTAAGAATGCTTCGCACAACTCACAGAACGCTTGAGCGATGTCTTTTGAAATATAACCGGCACTCTCAAGATGTAGCCGGAATGCGAAGCTCTGGTCTTCGAAATCTGTCACATCTTCGAAATCCAGGAGAATATACATCGTCAGTGAAACATAGATGGACCGGTCACATAATGAGAAGAGCCGACGATAGATGGACGAAGAGAACAGTAGAGTGGGCCCCAAGAGAATGCAAACGTCCTCTTGGTCAGCCACCTACACGTTGGGCGGACGTGTTCGTAAACAAAGCTAATCAGCTGTACCTGCAGCTGCAATTGTTTTACAGATCACGGTATGAGACTCGCAAGCGCTCCCATGCTTGAACAAGACAACCACCATGGACTACGATTGCTAGAGAAGGGAACGAATGGCATATGTGCTGGGGTCCGAACAGCTCTTAAAGACGGGCCGTCCAAGTATCCAAGTAAGTAAGTATTTTGGACCACATGTCCATGCCTCGTACAAGACCACATAGCTAAGTGTAGAAGAATACCAGGATCCACCACTGTCCTGGTATTAAATCGGTCGCATTGTGGCAATTCTCCTTGTGGTCCACAAGGGCGGCAACTGCCTGTGATGGTAACCACCTGGGGCGGACTTTTGGCTAGACTGGCTTTGGTACTCTTGGGAATCCCAGCAAATCTCCGACGAAAATGGAAATTATGCTTAACCCCGCACAATCAGTGAAGACGGCCCGCTAACGTATCCAAGTATCTTACTCTGATTAATTCTTCACATCGCTCGTTAACTCTTTTTCTGAACTAGGACTAAAACAGTTCATAGTATTGACTTAAAGTCCAGATATAGGTAGGTGAAGCACTCGGAGATATTTGTTCTGTCAAACTTAGAGTGATATTGGGAAAGAAAACGGTTTTCGTGAACATCGTCCTGTTTAAGTTCAAACGAAGACTGATCTTTTCAGAAGTGTTGTCGAAATAGCTGAGCATTCGAAGATTTAGCTTCGGAAAAACGAAGATGGTTTCACTCCCACAACCGACTTTCTATTAACTTCCGCATTGATCAAGTAATTCTTCGTATTTTTGTTGAGCAAACGCGAGGTGTTACTATTCTTTATTCACGAATAAGCTGACGTTTCGGCAGATTTCGCCTTCCTCAGAGCCTGGAAAGGTCAAGTTGATAGCAATCTCCATACCTCCCAGACGCCTCCCTAACCAAACAAAGAAACTCCAAATCAAGATTTCAATCACATTGAACACAGCTTTGCACACTCACCGCTTTCTATGAGGTTTCCACTAAGTATGTCACGTAGAGACCAACCGCACAGAAATCACATGTGTTCAGTGTGATTGAAATCTTGGTTTGGAGTTTCTTTGTTTGGTTATGGAGGCGTCTGGCCGAGTAGATTGCTATCAACTTGACCTTTCCAGGCTCTGAGGAAGGCGCAATCTGCCGAAACGTCAGCTTATTCGTGAATAAAGAATAATAACACCTCGCGTTTGCTCAACAAAAATACGAAGAAGAAGGTTTAGCTCTGGCGATAAACTTCAATTCCTTTAAGTTTAGCTTTAAGTAAACTAACTTTAAGCTTCAAGCGATAAACGGTTTAAACAGTAAATTTTCAGTTAAGTTTAAGTTTAAGAAAACATTTTTGACACTCCAGATTTCGTATTTCGAGAGTGGTACCGAATCGTTTTGAGAAGGCTACATAACCTTATTGGACCTCTCTTTAAATTTAGCGTTGAGGCTGTTCTAGAATTCTGATTGTATTTGAGGAGAGAGAAAAGAGAGAGAGAGAGAGAGAGAGAGAGAGAGAATGAAGTTGTTACGACAGAGAAGGTGCACTGATTGGGTATCCCGTGCAACGCATATTTGGTAGCTGATTCTAGCCTTCGTAAGCCAGGTAAGCTAATGCTTTGTATTGGGCACATTGATAATCGACTTGTCAGAGAAAAGCTTCCTCTAGTCAAGAAAAGCCTGCCTACAGCTTGTAGTGAAGATCTGGGAACAGTACGACAGAACTATTTCAGGATTTCAGAAAGAATTGATTCGACTAATATTCAGTGGAATTCGCAAAGAAGCCACAATCTTCATATAGCACTCGAGGTCATACGAATGTTTGAGCGCATCTAAATAGTTAAATTTAAAAAGAGGTGAATAAAGAACATACCTTCTCTTGGCAACGTTTGCAGCTTCGTTATTCCTGACTCGTGGTACCCCTCAAAACCTTAACACTTAGGGAGTTCTCTGAACTTACGTAACTGAAATTTACTGAAACGAATGTATCGCGGAAACGGCGATGCTCAAAATGCCACATTCATTGCGAGTGGGGAGGAAAAGTGTAACCTGTAGCGAGCGCTCACTTTTTTGCAGCACATTGTTGTGTCAAGTGAAATTTTTTTGAAAGTTTTTTTTAATTTGTCAAGTATTATGAATACGTTTTCACTCATAATGTGTGACATAATATCTATGCTGACTAAGGCATCGGTAGAATAGAAAAGATATAGTAAACTCTTTGCGACATTCGTTAGAAAAGTGCATGGAAATCAATACATACCGTCATTTATGGGTTAAGTATGAATGGTGATACTCCGGGCACCAGAAGATTGAAGTTCAATTCTTCGTGACACGTGGTTATCTCAACAGTGAACAAGAGCGTTTAAGGACTACTTACTTGGGTATGTCAAATCCACACTAGGAAGACCACTGTGAGAGATTTTTAGTTGATAGTGATGATTTTTGAATTAATACAAGAACAGAACTGAGTAATTGTAGAAGGGGAAAATTGCAGTGAGGCACACTGCATTAATGAACGAGGGGGAAATATTTTACCGTAGAAATTCTATTCGTTATTGTCGTGCTCAATCAAATGTTTAGCATTTGAAATAACAAGAAAAACAAAAAAAAAATCGAAGTCGTAAACGCTTTATTTTATAAATTTGTGCTAAGTAAACTGCATGTAGAAATCCGTATAGCATATTGTTCGGCGAATATATAGTGATGTATTTCTCACTGTTATTCTGGTAGTTGTAATTTTCACGACAGTCCATTACTTCTCACTTCTAGTCTATACCTTTCTAGTTGCCAGCCATCCTGGTAGATCCAATTAAGTAATGGATTATGATATGTTTGCAAAAAGTAAATCACGGACTGCTGGTCTCTTCTCTTAGAGGTCCTATCATAGAATATTCTTCTTTTGTGTAATGAAATGTTTTTAGAAGCACCGTCACACGTTGAAGTCGAAACTCCTCATAGTGTTTGAGAAAGGACAAAAACTTTGTCCACATGATAGCTCTGTTATCCGTAGGTGAGTGTTTTTTCTTATCGTTCCTATCTCCAAGAACAAGCTTTTTCCGATTTGAAATACACGTACCACTGTGAGCAAAATAAGTGTTAGTAAGTCGTCGCTGTGTGTTGACACATTGTTTTCAAAATGCATTCATTTCAATGCATTTCTGTACCAACTCGATAACTTTTCCCTTAGCGATGTTTAACTAGTTGTCTGTCGGGGAAGACTCTATTCTAAACGTAATTTACAAGTGTTAATGGAAGCAGTTTCTTCATATGTATATATATACAACACACAGCAGAGGTATTCTCTAGTGAGTTTCTTGAAATGTACTTGCTGTAGTTGTATATCGAAATTAGAGTATGGGGTGTACAAAGCATCTGTTAGTTTCCAATCTTAATCAGTGTACGGCGTCAGTTCGCTGTTTGTGTTCACAGAAGAAAGGTTTCCTCGGTCGTACTTTCCGGTGACCTCGGTCTTGATGAAGTGACCGAAAGGATCTCATGCGCTGTGGATACTGTGATAATGCTCTTTTGTTCCATTCTGCTCTTTCGTTTGAATACCACTGTACATCTTCTATTATACACTTTTTATTCTACAATTTCACCATTCAACTGCGCCATTTTCTGGTTTGGTTTAATGACGTGCTATGGGTGTCATTTTTGTTTTCCATGTGCCTGCCAAATCTCTTTCTTTTAACTCTCGACCAACGAAGCATTCGTATACCAACGATTGTTATAGAAATTTCTTTCTCCATTCAGAATATCGTTAACGATCCTCACCACATATTCAACCAACCTCTTCTGAATTGAACACGAAAGGTTCAGATAAAAACAAAGGAAAAATCTCTGGTAATCCCTCAACCGTGATACCTAAGCAACGAATACAATTTGAGAACACAGGATGATGAATTCTTTCAGTTCTTCAGCATTTGTCGTTTTCAACTATCTGTCCTCGGTAAAAAATTGAGCCATAAGTGATCCACAAAAATATATTGATTCTTTGCATCCAAAGAGCTAGGGAGCTAGCCGAGAATGTTCAAAGCAGTCCGGCAGTTATCATAGATCTAGGTGTGACAAGGAGTTATACAATTCACACAGGTGACCTCATTGTCATCAAATCCTTCCTCATCCTCCGATTTTTTTCCGGAATGTTCAGCGGGAGTAAACAATGTCCTCATTTTTACTCGGTCTCATCAGCTTCTTCTCTTTCACGTTCTTTGAGGTTGAGTTCGTCTTTCTATGGTGTCATTGAAGTCACCAAACCTCGTTTTTTTACCGGTAATTGAGTTTTCCTTTGCTGTTGTGTTGTGATGAATCAGGTTTATTGTGTAGAAAATAATAAAACAAAATAAAAATAATTCGGATAGAAGAAATTTGGATAAGAACAAGAATGTACTTCGGATGGCCTACAAGTATACTATGTCGCGCTTAAGAAGTAGAAGAATAACAAGAGATTGTAGAGTAAATAATGGATCATGTAGGATATGCAGAGAAAAGAATGATAGTTCTTAGCGAATACATAAGCATGCCGAATCTTTGGGCGAAATGTGCAAGAAAATGCAGTGCCGTTTTTGGGGCATTTTGGGAAGTACACGTCAAGTCCATTGCGTACTGTCCGTTTCGAAAGGGCCGACAACTTCTGATGTGCCCGCCATTGCAAACTAGGCATTGTTGCAAACGTACTGAGGTAGTGATAGTGGCCTACAAAAACGTTGAGTTGGGCAGAGATTTATGTGATACTCGAAGCAGATCATCGTTTGATGGAATTGTTTTAATCTCCAGCTTTATTAGCTTATCGGACAGCCTTGTAGCAAAATAAGATAGTTGCTTTTGCAGATACATCGAAGTTTTCTCGAGCGGGTTACTTCAAGTAAGGATGCGTCGGAATTTCTTCAGCGAGAATTTAACAAATGGCAATAACTCAATTTTTACATCACTTTATATTTTTCTCATAATCTTGGTGCACATTATTTAACTGTCTTGTTCCTCCGCTTTTAGATTCTATGCTGGATATGTATTCTTCTTTGGCTCTAATTTATTTGGAGAAACTCAGAATTACGAAGCTCCAGGTGAGACTGCAGTATAAACTTTGCCGCTCATCGCTTCTATTTTGTGAATTGAGCATGTTAATCTAGGATGCTGGTGTGACAGTGCCTAAAGATGTGTTGGCAAGAACTGCACGCGCAGAAGCTTCACGAAAATTCGACCCGGCACTGTGGCGCCTTGCTATTGCATATGCTCAGAGCAAATGCTTTATCGATGAGGTATTTTGTGTAGTATTTTAGTGTAACTACTCTTTAAATGTGAAGTTTAGAATGTCAAGAAAGGACTTCATTTATTAACCATAGTGTTGGCAGAGTAGCATTAATGAACATTTTTAGCTGTTAAAAATTTTTTAGACTCATGTTCTGGCATTGGCACAATGTGCTTGGTCACGTCACCTACATATCGACTACGTCGCGAGATGTGGTTCTCGTGAAAAGTGTAAGGACGTGATGTGAGTAATTTTTATTTTAGGCTGCAACATATATGAATATTGCAGTTGTCATTTTTTGTTCTAGACGTCTTATGGAACAACGTGGCGCTCGTGTTTTCAACTACCTCGACTATATAGATGTATTAAGAGAACCTGCAAATTTGAAATCTTAACAAAGGATTCGAATAATGTACGGTCTTATTGTACTGCGATACCGGTGATTATAGATGTAAAAAATATTGTGCTATGCAAATGTCGAGATTTTGCCTTTCAAATATCCAGCGGTCTTTCTTATTTTGCCAATTTAGTTCACCTTACCTATCGTAGGTAACGATTTGAGCCGAATTCTGCAGCTAGTTTAACGGTTTATTATAAACCTGCCGTTGACAAGAAACGTCAAGAAATTTCATGACTGATTAACATGGAACATATAAATGAACGGTTCATTGATTCGCATCGTACCTGTTGCCAGTAAGTTAACAAGTAACAAAGAGGCGAAATAAATCATTTTTTGTGGACTTGTGTGAGTTTGCGTTTTCTTTAAAGAGTTTTCAAAGCTCGGTTTACTTACTGTGCATATCGATTTTCTATCCTTATTAACGTTATTACTTGCTGTAATTGAAATGCCCAATGTATTCAGCGCTTGACAAGCGTCATGTTCGTAGATTTTTTGAAAAATAGTGGTCTATATACTTCATACATGGAATATTAGTACAGGATTTTGCAGATGTCAAATTTCGACTCCGAATTGAATATCGGTGGAGTTACACATCAACATCATGAAGGATTCAGTCTTAGTATATTTCGGTCGGTTCTCCGCACTTAAGTCACAGTTTGTAAAGGAGTACGTTAAACACATTTTTATGGTATAAATCTAGCAAACCGACAATTGTGGTAGCTCATCTAGCTTTCAAAAGCGCTGCGTTGGCATACTATTTCCTTGCCAACTGGTTGTCTTCATCTTTTATTGTACAGTTTCTTATTATTGTAAGTGTTTTTAAATTCAAACCTTTTTATTTTCTCATGGTTCAATCCATTAACGCTGCGCACCGTTCATTTAGCTTACACTTTTATCGATGGATTTCTGGACAGTGAAGAATATCACTGGCAGACTGCTAGTTGGATTGCGATGGTGGAACTTTGTGGATGAAAATGGTAACAATCACTGGAAGTTTGAGAGTGCAAAGGTTAGAAGTTGGTTTCTCGTGTTAGACTGCAAGGAAGGTTATAACGTGATGCATCAAAATTATGAAGTAGCAACCGTTTTGACGAGTTGGCATTGCCTTTGGTCCTCAATGGCTACCAAATCGGCAGACTCACCTTAGAGTGGGGCATTTGCGGCTTTATTACCTGTTATACTTTAATAACATGATTAAAAAGTTGGAAATAGTAGTCCCATTTCTTGTTTAAGGCTTTATAAATGCCCAGCTTTTTTCGCTTATTTTTTTTTATTGCTGAAATATAAACAGTTCACATAGGATGCCATGTGAACCTTGCTTACTCATATGAGAAATTTAGCATGAGATACGATGTTTAACCGCATGTCATTATGAGGAGTTTGTCCTTGCGGTTCATTTTAATATTTTCGGAATAGATGAAATTTTCCCACTTTTCAGTGTTGGTTCCTTCTAGTTTTCACGTTCACCGTTATAGTTTCATGTCTGCTGCAGTAGTTATTTCGGTGGAAAATGTTCATCTTTTTGTGACTTGGCAGAGAATTTTCGAAGGTGATGTAATAATAACCTCAAGCTTAAGTAATTCAACCTTTATGGGAACACTATAGCAATAATTCCATGGAACTGTAGTTTTACATAAGTGTAAGAATAGCGTTAATGCATCATTGACTAGAACGGTGTATGTGTCACATACGAGTGGTTAATTCCGATTAAGTGAATATGAAGCTCAACATTTGAATTCTATTGAATGAACTAAGAAGCAGGTGAAGGGTATAAGTACAATGGTTTAACCAGTGGAAGGATGACTATTGTTTTTGTTCGTTTTAAAACGGGTGGTATTAGTGCACTGAAACCTTAGAGTTTTGAAATCGAAGAGGTGTTTTTAGTGCAGAGCTTATTTATTGCGCGGCAGTAGACAGGCAGGGACGAGTAGTTTTTACAAAACAGCTGATTCAACCGGATAAAGACGGATCGAAGGATGTGTATCAAGACAATTCTTCGGGAATCTATGTGGTGGAGGTGGAATTCTACATAGAAGTCGAGATCACCCTCTAAGAGGTGTGTGTGTCGTGATGTGTATCTAATATAGTGGTTTGTCTACGTATTTGAAATTTCCGTCTAGGAACACAAAGTTGTCTGTTTGTTTTCACAAATGTATTATATATTCATAGTCATGATGAGATATGAAGGGAAGTTAAAACGTTATTATTTGACTACAGCTGCAGCTTGGATAGCTCCAATGCAGATTTGTACTTTCCAGCTGATTCCTGTTGACAGGTGTACAGGTGTTTGCTGATAGCACCGCAAGGGTGAAAAGGTGACTGAGAAAAAGGTAAAGCATGGGTTTCGGTTGAAGTGGTGGATAGCACGTGAGTCCTGGAAAAGTGTAATTACTGGTTCGAAGCGCACCTGAGGTTCCGAGTTTTGTTCATATATCAGCATCCTTGCGGTTCTATTCTAGCTCATACCCTGCATGAGAAAAGAATAGGCAGTAAACAAGAGTTGAAACTGTTTTACAAGGTATAATATGTAACCACTTGAAAATGTAGGCATTTGATCTACCGGAATCTGGCATAAGTACACTTAGATCTTAACCTCATTTATTAACTCATTGTGGATATTTTTCTATTAGGTCTTTTGTGACTTTAACAAGGGTAATCATCTTAATGTAATGAATGGGAAAACAGAAAAAGGTACCGAAGCTGCAGTAAAAATGTACCAAAGCTGCCCGAAGAAAAGTTTTATATATAATCCATTGAGAATTTGTTTAATACTTACCCGTTACCTAAAATAAGGGATGCCATCTGGTTGCTTATATCCATAAAAAGCTTTTCTTTCATACTTATCTTTACAGTCTTAGCGCTTGATGAGTTGGTGAAGAGTGGTGTTATTCACTGTAGACATCATACTATCATTCCACTTATTCATACATTTGAGTACCGTTATACAGCATTTGTTCCACTGAACTTTCAACCCTTCTGTTCTGGACGACGTGCGTGCGAAGTCGTTCTTATTCTTCATACACGTGTCTATCAAATCCCTTTGTAGGAAGAATGCAATACCAAGTAAAAAAGGAACTTCCATCCTTTCAGCTTCCACCCATTCTTGACTAGAAGTTCGTTTTGATAGTAGCATCACATATCGTGTAAATCATCAGTTCTTCCATTTTTTCATCATTATACCACTTCCATGACGTTGATTTCGGTTTTAGTTTCCCTCTATCTCCCGATGAATAACTAAGTTGATACGATACCTAAGTCAGTTTCGTTATTACTACGTGGTTATCAGATCACTTGTATCACCTGTAGTGCCGTTGGTGGTCTCGAATGACATGAGCGGGCGCCAGTAAATCTTCTACTTTTTCCTTTTGCGTGCAAGAGTAGCTCAGTGGCTTCTGCTCGTTCTAGGAACCCTCGAGCATCATATCTTTCTTCTAGGCTTTTCGTGAAGAAGTCTGATCAACGAGTAGGTGGTCTTCTTGTAGTGCGTTTAACATCCCGAGGAATCCAGTCACTAACGGCTCTTGTCCATCGGTTGTCGTTCATTCGCATAACGTGTCCGGTCCACCTTATCTTCGACTGTTTGGCGTACAGAACGGCACCTTTGACTTTTGATCGTTGACGCAGGTCGGAGCTTCGGATCCTTTCCCTTACTAGTGTGAAACGGGATGCTCCTAGCATCGTTCATTCGACTGCGCGTTCATTAACGCTGAGTGATCTTTCATCCTGCTTACGCAACGACCAGGTTTCTGACGCATACGTTAACGCAGGAATTACCGTTCAGTCGAAGAGGTGGGCACAGAGTCGGGAATTCTTTGTTCTCTTCACTACATCCTCGATGCTCTTGAAAGCTCCCCAAACCGATCGTTTCCTTCTGCTCAGCTCTGGAGCTATGACGTTGATCATATCGATTTCCCGACCTAGATAAACAGGTAGTACAACATATCCATCCTCCTTTATTTCATTTGATGGAAGGTGGACGTGGCTATCGAAGAGATCTGAGTAGTATTCGTGAATGATTTTCTCCATTGTTTTTCTGGACGCTGTAACTGTTCCGTCTGGGAGTCGGAGTGCAGTCATCTTGGTCTTGCACTTGGCGAAGCCTCGGTGGGCTTTGCGAGCACTTTTCCCAGCCTTTGCAACTTCGACCATTACTGCTGCTGTTCTCTCCCTAAGAGCAAATGCTTTTTCGGCCTCAGCAGCTTCGACAATAACTGCTACTCTTCAATCTTTAAGATCTTCTTTTATCGCCTGTCTGCACTGTTTTGCAAGTTCGGACGTTAGTTCGCTGTTGCCTGCAGCTCGTGCGATTCCACGCTAGCTTATCAGTTCGAGTGTTTCTGGAGACAAACGTCTGTTGGTGACTTTCGAACCCTGAGCTTTCATAGCGCTAAAGTGAAGATCTTGAATGAGCCGGTCGTATTCTTCGTCGATGTTATCGACAAACATCTTTCCAATAACCGACTATTGAATTGAGTCCCTGTTTACGGTGGTTCTGGGACTTCGGTTTTGGAATTTAGCGGCTTTTTCTCCTTTCCGCGTGAAATAGAATCTTGCACGAAGGAGACGGTACTCTGATCACGTGAGAATTTTAGGACAACAGCGGCATCGGTTAGGCAAAACTTTCTATTTACTATGATGTGGTCTATTTCGTTATGGTACTCTCCATTGGGAGACTCCCACGTCCAGCGCTGAGGGTGGGGCTTCTGGAATTGAGAGTTACCATCGATTGCTTTGGTCGTCATGATGAACTCAGAGAGCCGCTCACCCCGTTCGTTCCATTTTAATCCATGGGTCCCAGTGTGACGTTCTTCAGACGTTGTTCTTGGTCTAATCTTGGCGCCAAGTCCATATTAGAATGCTTCTGCTTCTTTTTCGTCATAGTTTGATGTTGGCGCGTAAACGACGAAGATTGTCAGAACTGAGGTTGATCCACGTCTTCTTAATCGTAAACGTCCGATAGGGGTTGTAAGTTGTTCGAATGAATCGATGTTCATGAACAAACTCTTGTTGACGAGAACGCCGACGCCGCCGACTCCTCTACTGTCGCATGTTCTTGGGAACTGTTATTCTCCGGTGTCATAGTCGGCATTGAAAGGGTGGCGTCGTCTCGTATCCGCCAGGCCGATGACCTCGTACATTATCGTTCTTGCTTGTTTGAGCGAGAAAGTCTTCCATCGAGGATCTGGATGCAGGTGTACGTGCATTGTAGGTACAGATCGTCACTATAGTTTTTCTTGATCGAGGCAGCTTCCATTGGCCCTAATATTTCAGCAGCCTCTACATACTCGTCCTATCCAACGCTGCCGAATTGTATGCTCTTTCGGGGTCATGGGAATGAGGTTCGTTTCTTTTACTGTTTTCAGTTTTTTGATACCCACGTATAGCTTGCTGGGCTCTGAACATGTGGGTTGTGTATACTCACGGGTAACTTGCCAGGCTCTGGCTCTCCCAGAGTGGACATGGAGCTTATTTGTTGGAGACATCTCCTAGCCGCCGCTCATATACTTCCTAGTCACTTGATTGCAGGCTTTTGGCCGAATGGCCGGACTCGTAGAATAGAGTCCGCATAAGCTTGAACGCACCCACAGACGCGTGCATGAATGTGCCTCGTAAATACAGAAAGTATGTGCCAAATCAGCGCAGCAGAAACAGGGAGTCTATTCTCTGAACCCACCTGCGTATCAGGAAAGCAAAAGTCGCTTTTGGTCCCGCGATTAACTCCCTATCCGCCACCTGGGGACGTGCCACGTGACCTCGCGACTAATCGGCTATCGGGATCCCTCATGTGAGGGAGATCCGTGGGAACATCAGATATCGTGGAGAAACCTTACCTTTAGTAATGGCAATTCTTAGTTGAATTGCACGAAATTCTTCTAAGCATGGCTTAAGTGAGTGCTGTCTCAGGGATAACAGACAATAAGGAGATTGTGCAGTAGTTACTGATATAATGTTGGTTCCACTTTTGTTTAGCAACATAATCCTGCTGATTTTTCGTTAACCAGGAACCTGGTCTGTTGTCGCCGAAGAGTCGAGCCAGTGTGTTGATAAGTACTGGCGGAAGGTTCTTCAGATATCTAGATATTATCCTGTCCGGATCTGATGTTCGATTTTTCACCGACGAAATAGCATGTCGGATTTCGGAAGGAAGAACCGGTGGGACGGCATCTCTATCGTTTGCAATTTAATATAGAGACAAAAGAGTGGTGGGGCAAAGAGATCAGAGCTGTAGTCATAGAGTTTACCGCAGTAGCTACTCTTCTCTTTTTAAGATTTCGTACTACCTCTACAAGTTTAGACACTGGTTTGGTTGTGCCTCGTGCGATTCGACGTTGTCGATCAATTTGAATGTTTCTGAAGACAGATGTACCTCAGTGATTTTCGAAATCACGATGTTTTTGAGAGCGAAAATGCTTTCGGTGAGACGTGGTATCACTACCGATTTTAGGTAATGGTATGTTCCTAAAATCCAAGTAATAATATGGACAAGACCTAGTATGCGGTGGTTTTTGCGATACTTTTTTGGTTTCCATCGGTTTACTGCTTTCATGCAAAGAATCTTGCTTGGACGCCGTGGTAGTATGATTCTGCAGGTATGGTGTAGCGGCAACGTCGAAAATCGTTCGATTTTCTATAAGTGTGGTCGGTCTACTTTGGAACGCTCATCGATCGTTCCCATGTCCAGATTTTAGCGGAGAGATTCTTTCGTGAGTTAAAGTGGCCTTAGTCATCATAGTAAACTCGTGCATCCGATTATATTGTTCAAATTATTCCAGTCTGTTGAATCCAACATTAGGCTCTTCGGAAGCTCTTCGGGATCAAGTTTCTGCATAGGTCGTCATTAATGATAGTGCAAAAGGTATAATCTCATCTGTAGAACCTCTCCAGTTCCACGTTCAACGCTAGGAATTCACATTTCGTCATGACTTGATACTGTGGTACGGATGATCAAGTTTTTCAAGCCAGTACTTGTTCGTATCTCTGATCGGTTAGCATCTGTTTTATATCCTGTATATTCACTAGAATCTACATTGCCAAACTGCTGTTGCAGAGAACAGTAATGCCACTACCTTCTTTGTCGTTGTCTGTTTTGAAGAACGGTTCTCTGTGATCACTGATTGCGTTAGTTGAGCGTTGTTTTTTCTTTATTTTGGCCTGTTTAGTGATGTCATAGCTAATTTTCGTGGCTTTAGTCACCAATTCTTTAATAGAAGATCAAGACGCTAGTGTGCATCCTTATAAGTGGAGATCATCACTGTAGTGGTCGCTGATTTAGGCAGGTTCAAATGGTCCTTAGATTTTTCTAGCTATTGGTGATCTAGTTAGTTTGCAGGCTTTCTCGGAGTGGAGAAGGGCTCTTTTGTTAGAAGCGACTACTAACCACTCCACTAAGCTCACAGCTTAGTCTCTTGATCACAAGTTTCTTTTTCTAAAATGACTCGTGGAATTCAGTCTGCATGAAAATGGGCATGCACTTATGCATGGATATGCTTACTTAAACTAAAGCAACAGAGACAGTTGGTGCGTCCGTCTTCTTCTTAACGGGAGAAAGTTCGCTTTGCCCCTTTGCTAACTCCCTCTCCATCATTTGAGGGCGGAACACGGAACTTAATGACTAATCAGTTAATGATCCATCAGTGAAGTAGATCCATCTAAAAGCACGTACAGTATGAAATGTGCAGAAATTTTTCAAACAACATGTTTCTAACAAAGTGCATAATATTGAATAGGGACGAACAGTATAGAAAAAAAGGTGTTTATCCTTATTGTTGACGGAGGGAGGTTGAACGACTAGTGCGAGTTGGGTTTAGTTCATACCGCGTGCGGCCAAAAACTGAAAATCACTTGTCTGCAACAAACGTTAATTTAGACGTTGTCGCGTTTGTGCTAATATTCTCTCTGGAGGCTTTTATGAAGACGAAGGTCGTAGAAATGTCACCGTGAACTAAACGTCGTGTGAGCAATAACTCGTGTTAGCTCATTAGAAACAATTCCCGAGCGCGTGATAACATGTTGGTTAATGAAGAACTTAACTGAAAGTCAGTTTACGATTGCTGTGACTGTTATATTTGTTTAGGATCAGTCGCGTTTTTGCACTGCTGACCGTCGCGCGTTTTGGTTTGGTCTTGTTTTGGGGCCAATGCTCTGGTTATTTTTTGTTACTACGGCGTTCTTCACTTTTAAGGTGCGTACTCTAATCGTTATATGGCCGTATTGGTTTTTTAACAAAGTGGTTAGTTCTAAATGAACTGTGATATTCCTTATCTTGTTTTAGTGGGAATGGATGATAGTTGCCCTTCTGGGTTTGTCCATGAACTCTGCAAATCTTTATGGATACTTGCGCTGCCGATGGGCAGACACCAATCAGTTTACTAGTTATATCTCTAAATGGGCTTTCCTGTCGGTTAGTTTATTACCTTTGAATCTTTGTTCTGTTCTCATTGTAATATTTCTTCCAATGCTGTGAAGACATCAGTCGATTCTACTCTAGGTGTTGCGTCAACAGAACTCTGCAACTTCTGATCCTGTCCACCAAACTGTCTAGGTATTCTAGTGGAGCCCTAACCACTTCTATTCAAGATACTAATTAAACTGGTTGTTGGTTTTTCAATTAGGGCGGTCATCGGTGTTTATCAAATAATAAACAACTAGTTACTCCTTTTATCCTTTTCGGTAGTGTTGTATATTTTATCACGATAAATTTTAAACCGTGCATCGTTCTGTATTAAGCACTACTTTTTGAAGACTTCTATTTGATCTATTCAAAACTGCTAAAGATAATCAGATTTCTGCAGCTGTTCAGCACATTGGCAACGAACCCTACATTATCACAATAGCGTGAATAATGGGCGCCTCGGAATTTTAATCAACATGCCTTTTTCTTTTAATTTTTTTCTATGAAACCCGACATCACATATATTGTGCAGATCGCAGCATTTCTTTTATTCAGTTCATTTCCGTCATCCACAAGATCTGGGTATGCTTGTTGGTTCTGCGATTTATTGTCTTTATGATTACACTGAAAACTGGTCGAGTGGATTCTCCTTGAAAATTTACGATAACCATGTTAAGGGTTCCCAGATCTTTACCAATGACACTCGCCACCCTTTAAACTGGAGGGAGCTGTTTCCGGACAAGTATGATAGCAATATTCTTACTCCGGTGGGATTGAAGGCATGATTGGATTAGTGCCTAGTTCATCCAGTGCGCTACGAGTACTGAACCATACCTGTACTACTGCGTTACCTGCACACTCGACTTAGTTGGTTTGAATGACGGTTAGTGTAATTTATAAATACTTTTTGATGAGATACAAAATTTCATATCCAAGATGGATGAAGCTTGACTTAGAAACTATGAAAACAGTACGGCAGTGTATTTACTTTCAATTTACTGCCTATGGCAGGGTACAATATGAAATGTAGGCACAATGAGAGTGAGATACTACTCAGGAAATTATGTATTAACATCGGTAATAACTTTGATTTTCTGCCAATGTAGGAAGGAATATCATATAGTTCCGACTAAACGCGACTACTGATACCCTCATCGCATGCACAAGAACGGTGGTAGACTTTGAACTCAGATCAACGACGCTCCGAAGAAGGCGAGGGCACGGGAGCGTCCACCTGTATCACCTGTCCTCCTGTTAATCGTTGAGTGACTCGAACGAGTGCTAGTAAATTTCCTATTTTTCCCTGTCGCGTGCAAGAGTAGCCTAGTGAGTTCTATTCGTTGAAGGGCTTCTTGAGCATCATACATTTTTTCTATGGTTTTCGTGAAGAAAGTCTGACCATCGGATCGGTGGTCTTCCTGGAGTACGTTTGACATCCCGAGGAATCCAATCGCTAACAGCTCTTGTCCATCGGTTGTTGTTCATACGAGTTACATATCCAACCCACCATGTTTTCGGCACTTTGGCACACAGAACGGCATCTTTGATTTTTGATCGTTGATGCTGGTCGGAACTTCGGATCTATTTCTTTGCATGATACGGGATACTCCTAGAGTCGCCCCTTCGATGCGCGTTCAATAACGTTGATGAGTGATTCTTCATCCTCTTTACGAAGCGACCATCTTTCTGACGCATACGTTAACGCAGGAAGTACCGTGGAGTTGAAAAGGTGGGCACAGAGTCGGGTGTTCTCTATCCTTCTCACTACATCTTCATAGATAACTGGAGCATTCGGAGATATTTGTTATGTTAAGCGTGAATGGGGCATACGAAAACAATCTGTTCCTCACGAACATCGTTTTTTATAAGATTTAGTCGAAGACCAATCTTTCCGCATGCTTTATCAAAGGCGGCAAGCATACGTTCCGCTTGGCTAATGTTTGGTGTTATAAGGACGATGTCATCAGAAAAGCGAAGATGATGTAACCGATGATCATCGATTTTCACTTCCATGTCGTCCCATTCCAATGTTCGCATGACGATCTGGAGGGTAGCGGTAAATAATTTTGGCGATATCGTATCGCCTTGCGATAACCCTTCCTATGACGTTAATGTTATTATCGTTGTAGAATGCTGATATCTTGGTTGTGAAATTTCTCCCGTAAATTTTATATATTCCGACTCTCCGTTTAATAACTCAAAGCACTCGTCCGTTTATTCTTGTGTGAAACAGATGACAAAGCAGTCGTCCACATATCGACAGTAGAGTAAGGGTCGGCGGTCGAGAACTGGAGATTCCACCTTATACGTGGAAGAGATGTCAAAGCTTGCTGTTAATTACCGTCCTATGGCCAACCCTCTAATTTGTGCAAAATATCTTCCCGACCAACTAAAAATTGAATAACTAAGACACTGTTTTAAAAGAGTCATTAATTCTTGGATCGACAAACTCTACATATTTATGTCCCTTTCATGTTCTACGAGAAGCTCGAGAATGGCTTGCTTTACGGGGTCATTCGACACATTGGTACAAAGTGAGGTGACATCGAATGGCTCCACGGCTCCATTGCATTCGTAATGTTTGGCTGCGCGCACCGGAGGTGATGCACAAATCTTTTGGTATTGGACGGATGGGTTGGTATGAATTTCAGTAACTGAGTCAGGATAAGGAAGAAAATAGAGTAAGGCTTAGGAACCATGTTATTCTATCAGTTGGCCCACCTATACAGCTGATGATTGGTCTAACCTTAAATGAGGACGGGTCGGTGGAAGCAAGATCATCAATAGAAGTAGGCTTGTGTGTCTTAATAAACAACTACAGGAAAACATCAACGCGCAATAGTCTTGAGGCGTTTTGGATGAATTTCAAAAATTCAAAGATGAACCGCAAAGGCGGATGCCTCACTATCACATGTGCCCTTGTTTCAAAATGATGTTTTGACTCCTTGGTGTGTATCGTTCGCGACCCCACGTGAACAACGCGTGGACGTTCCTAACAACACGGTGAGTAGCCTTTTTGGTCAATATGGGGTTTATTTTATAGTTTCATCCTCATTAATACTTTAGCCTTTTTTCCACCGAATAATTAAAGTATCCTTGTATAAAATACGCCTAGGCTCTGAAGAATGCGGGATCGCCGGAACGTCAGCCATAGGCCAACAAGACCAACAACAACAAAAACAACAACGACAACGACAACGAAGACCTATACCAACCTCTCACGAGCTTAAGAAGATCGATTTATAAGATCATGTAAATAAATATACTTAGCAATTGAAAATTGAATTACGGACTTGTCATGTTTTATATTTACTCACCAAAACTCACCACTGATTATCCACTAATGGTTTTTGTCTATTGATCCCTCAAAGTAAAAGGTTAGATCCATTATCAGTTGTTTAAACACATGCCCACCGATAAAATAGTTTGATTAAAAGACCTAGTCCTCACCCTGGATCGTCTAGGTAACGCGCGTCCTAACACCGGGTATGTGATGGAGTCCGACCTTATCGCCCTTTATAGTAACGTGTCGAGTGACTGCGCTATGCAAGCCATCCTCCAACCCCTTATACAACGCTAAGAAGCAATAAACATGTATGGCTTCACAATACAGCATTTGATCGCCCCATCAAAGGAGTGCCTAAACTGCTCAATCTTCAGATGGCCTGGCAGGTACTACGCTCAAATGATACGATTCCCAATAGACAAAAAGGACCATGTTTGGAATAACCACCAGTGGCGCACAGGAAGAGAGTAAAAGGAGGAATCCTTGAAGTTGGCAGGGAAAGTAGCAATTTTCAATGGCTACCGAACGACAGCTACCCTCGA
The DNA here is from genome assembly GCA_900624975.1 of Angiostrongylus costaricensis. Classification (NCBI taxonomy): domain Eukaryota; kingdom Metazoa; phylum Nematoda; class Chromadorea; order Rhabditida; family Metastrongylidae; genus Angiostrongylus; species Angiostrongylus costaricensis. Next base: position 61,692 of record UYYA01004303.1, read on the forward strand.
TAGGTTTAGAGAGGAAATCAGCCTTCGAAATATAAGTCTAGTAAAAATGAAGTCTCGTTTCCCGACACCGACTTTCAAGCCATGTCCCATACAGGTTTGTCTGCTAAGCTTATGAAAATATTTTATTGAGTAATTGGTTAATTGGCCAGTTAATTGGCCCTTTCAGGTTGTGAAGCCGAAACCGCCGAAACATCAGCCATAGTTGACAAGTTGCGTAATAAGAACCTCGTATTTGCTCATTAACAGAACGAAGGATTTTTGGGTATGTTACCTGGTCAAATCTATATTCTCTTAATTTTTATTCACCGCCTCTTCTTTCTTCATGGCAGGTTATGATGTGAACTACAACATATGTATGCTACAGTATGAGCAAAACTCAGGACCTTTCTCAGCCCAGGGTACGATTTTATAGGAAAAAGTAATAACAGTAGACAGTTAATAAGAAGCAAACTGTGACTTCGACTACACCCCTAGCTTAACTGGGTTCAGTGCCAATTTGTGCTACCCAGATCATTCCTTTGACGCGTGATTGCTGATGGTACCCTTAGATAGAAAACTATCTGAGAGAAACGCAGAGCAAGGGCCTCTGTGGCGCAGCATGTAGTACGCGAACCCCCGGAATGGGAAATCGTGGTTCGACCTGTCCCGGGGTCCAAATTTTGCGAATAGCTCAGCATCCTAGGATGTTAGCTGACAGAAAATCAAAGCAAAGGCCTCAATGGCGAAGTGGGTAACACGTGTTGGAATCTGGCTTAAGTTCCAAGTTTTGCAAGAGTCTCAACATGACAGTGGAACTCAACACTCTGTCGACAAGGGCAAATTTTCAACGTTTATGGACTTGCAGATTTTCTCAAAGTGAATAGTAACTCTTCAATAACTAGAGGACTTTATGCGGTCTCAACGTGAACGCATTGTAGAGAAGGCTTTGCTCTATCAACTTTTGGATATAAATGATATTTATGGTGCTGTTTACTATATGTTACCATGGCTCATCACACTGTCAGCAATTGGAAGTGTTTTGCAACTTGTAGGTCTTCATTTCAATACTTTTATACCCGCTCAGTCTATACGGTAACTACCATTCACTAGAGTAATTAAAATTGAAATATTGGTCGATCTGCATCCAAATTTCTAGTCAGTGAACACTGTCAGAACACGATTTTCTGTATATTTCCATTTGCTTCCACAGTATTTGTGTTCTACAAGCTATCAAATGACAACACAAAATTTAGGTCAGTAGTTCTATGGGTCAAAATAAAGTACCGGAAACAATGAAACAGAAAAAGGAAACTGTGGATATCATACCGGACTCCCGCAAAACCATTATGACACTTATAGGTCCCAGTCGTCGGGAGTGTTGCACGAATAGAAACCTACAAATATGGCAATATGATACTGATATACTAGCGGATTATTGGTACACGGCTGCTGGTGTTATAAATATACAAGGTGATCTGTCATTCAGAATGATGACAAGTCATTTACAGAAAAAAGTTTCAACAATATGAATAAAGTGGACACCTTCTAGATAAATAACGTGTTAAACATTTAATAAATAAACAGCAGACGAATTCTGCTTGAAGACACTGTAAGTGAAAGACGCGCTCTCCAGCAATGTTGTTCAAATAGCGGACTAAGTTAGTTGTGTGTCGACGAATGACAGGGATAAAGTCAAAATTTGCTCGATAAATGAAATGCAAATGTGAGGTCATTAAAGGGCAAGTCCCTTAATCCCGCTATGGACTTGAAATGCGTCCAAGTTTCCGTATGACTTGGTGAGTAGTGATGCCATCGAAATAGCTCAGTCATCAAGAATAACTGAAACAAAATGAATAAGCCAGGATAAATACGCTTGACTTCTGTTAAAAACACCTGTAATTAATTAGAGTTACATTGTTATATATCGTTATATATATACAATATTATACACGATATAATATTACACGTATATAACATTATATTCGGATCTTTGCTGCCATAGCCATTGTGGTTCTCTGGAGTCCTTAAGTCAGCCTGGCCAAAGTCTACCCCAGGTTGTCACCACCACAGGCAGTCGCCACCTTTGTGGAACAGATGAAATTTGCCATCATGTGACTAGTTTGATACCAGCACGGTGCTGAATCCTAGTGTTGGTTTTCGCTTAACTGGGCTTCCCGATGGGAACGCAGGACTCTTTCTCAGCTTGGAAAACCCTGCCTAGAGGATGAATCCCTGTTGTCCCGACCTTCAGGAACACCGACCAGTCACGATAAGGCGGTAAACCGTTGGTAAGCTAGAAAGTCCGAAAAGTGGAAATTTTGCTGGGGCCCGCACGTCCAGTGAGGGCGCGCCATCCAAGTATCTAAGCAGTTATAAAATTATAATTAGAAGCCGTTTTCATTCTAGATAATAAATAGGTTTATGCTACATAAAACGCAAAAACTCAAGTAAAAATATAAATCACAACTCCTATTTCATCCTATACATTTATGGTACTGTGTCCAAGGTTTCGCGTCAAATAAATAACGAAACCAAAGAACGAATAGTTTCTAAGTGGCCAACCTCATCGTCATTATCAACGACAGCAGCGTGAAAATCACTGGCAGTTTCGACCTCCTTTTTGTCTTCGGTTTGCCTTTTGTCAGAGCAAAAATGTGCCACATCTTCCGTATGAACGCCTAAAGGATGTTGTCCAATTCCTGAGGAAAAAACTGAACGATGAGTTTTTTCTAGTAAATTTCTAAGAAAAAAAAAGTAAGGAGCATCAAATTCACGTACGCAAACCATGTAATATGTTTGCAAACGCGAAGTGTGGGAATGATCGTTTATGATGTAAACAACTGTTGACGTTTTCTAGAAGTTACGGCTGAACTTTATAATACATAGTTTAAATCAAATCAAGAAGAAACGCAGGGATTATATGAAGTCATGCGATAGGTAGTGATGGATTTTGCAAAATATTACCGTGGAAAATTAGAGGAAGCATGTAACGACCACCAAAAACTTACACTCTTATGGTGTTTTGAACAAGTGATAAGGGGTACAAAGTGAGTTAGGAATCCCACTACCAATTTCTGAATGGGTTAAATATCGTTACCTGTAACATAGTTAACACCACTTGGTAGACTCCCTTGGCCATCACAATCACAATTGAGTAAATCGTGTGTCTCACACTGAGTATCTCTCAACGTGAAAACATCCTGGAGTTCGTTGTCAAGCCAAGTGGTTTTAACTGTAAAGTGACTAGGAGCAGACTTACAAGAAATGGTTACACAACTACTATAAAAACAAATGACTAACAACTTTGTTCATTCGGAATGATCATAGAATTAAGTCCAGTTTTCTTTATTTGCCGGTGAAGAATTTTCTCATCCACTGTTCCCTAAACGGATTCCAGATTATGTACAAAATAACTGCAAACAAATACTGTTCATAATGAGCTTGAGATAAGGTGCTTAAACAATTCTCGATATTCTTGTTGAGCAAACAAGAGGTGTTACTTTATTCTTTATTCCGTTAATGCTAACGTTTCGGCAATATCACCTTCAAAGCCTCGAAACTTACTCTTGTTGAGAGGTTCCAATATTTCTTTTGAAACCTTCCAATATCCTTGCAGGCTCTGAAGACGATACTGCCGAAACGTCAGCTTTAACGGAATAAGGAGTAAAATAACACGTAATGTTTACTGAATAAGAATATCGAGAGTTATTTGACCAAAGCCGAGGTTAATATAAAGTAGGTCGTGTGAATAAGGTTCTTACTTTAGTTGCGACGGTATTGTAGTCGATAACACCTTAGTTTGGTACCGCAGGTTATTAATGATTTCCATTTTCTTTAAATACTACGAACAAGAACAACAATTACTGAACAGCCTCCGTGTACTAACTAACGAATGGACAACGCGACTTAGTCCGAACACTTCGGCAACATGCCTCGATCTCGATGGAGAGCCAATTTTGACGAAGACATTAACCGGGGCAGCTCGAACAACACTGAGAACATACCACAGTCTAGTTGACTCTTGGTTTCCCTAATATGACGACTGTTCACAACCTTGAACGATTTAACAGCTCAAATGAGATCTTTTGACGCCCCTTAATGTAAACGGTCCTCACGAATCAGCACCTGTATATGTTATATCAAGTTAATATAAAAGCAGACTTTACCTTTGACTTCAAAAATATGTTTTCCGAAGGAAGTGCTATTTGTATTGTAGCCTAAGAGATGTAGAGCACGTTCCTTTATAATCTGAACATTTAAAGGAACTTTCCTTAGCACTTAATTTCCAGAAGCTGCAAGCTTATCAAGATGTTGATTTCAAGGAGGGGTCATGGTACGGTTTTTCTGTGAGTTTGAACGAAGTTCTGTGGAAGGAACTCAAAAAGTTATTTAACATGAGCTAAGAGAGCGCATCTGAAAACAACGATACAAACGGTGAGAAAAGTTGTCAACCAAATACGTGTCTCGATAAAGAATGTCATGGATGTAGATCAGCAGTTGACGACAATCACCTGGACGCAGTAATCGGAGTTCCACATCAGAAAACCACTCGATCGGTTGCAGAACTCCATTTAGGCATTGAACAACCATTCACCATTTGTCAGACATTAGAAAAGCAAAAAAACAATGGAGTAGCCCAAAAAGCGCAATAAATAGGTACCACAAGAAATGAATAAAAAAGATCGTCAATAGATCGCATCGGAAACCGCAGAATGGAAGTGGATTCCATACAATTACCGATGCACGTGATAATGATTTGAAGAGACGAAGCCCGCTAAGGTATTCAAAGTCGAATTTGCACCAAAAAGAAGGTAATACCGGCAGTTTGGTGGCCTTTCACCTGTCCCCTGTCGCCTGTCGTCACGTTGATCGTCGAGTAACTCGAGTGGGCACCAATAAAACCTTTTGTTCTCTGGATTAATCCGCAAAATCCCGAATCCTGACCAAATGAGCACAGCAGAGAACGCTACCATCAAATTGACATCAAAAACAATATCCTAGTTATGTCCTTCAGATTTACTGCATAGGTGAACTCACAGCAGTGACAAGTCTGTATATGTGACAGTCTTTCTCTTGGCCATCTCTCCATATTCTCCCCATTGCTTGCATATCTGTGGCTGGATTCCAGTCCAAATCAAAGAGAATCAATCGCGAAGCACCAGTCAAATTTAAACCCACCCCTCCTGGAACAATTAATTCTAAGAGGAAGGCGAAGGAGAATAAGTCTGAGAGCATTTAATAACAAAAAAGACAGACCTGCTTTTGTGCTTAACAAAAAAACATTTTCAGGATTTCCTTCTGTATTGAAATGTTTCACAATCTCTTGCCTAGTTGATACAGGCGTTTGGCCATCCAGTCTCAAAACGCAAAACCCAAGGGAGCGACACAACGAGGAGAGCATATCTAAGGTCTATGAAAAAAATTATAACGACACCGTCCTCTGTGATACAACTAGAAATAATCCCACTGAAAAGGCTAATACGATTTTTACAACATACCTTTGTAAAGTTTGATATAACAACCACACATTCCTTCATTTGACGAAAACATGCCATCATTTCGACAAAGACGCTCAGTTTACCTAGATAAATCTTTTGAAATACATTTTCCATTAGTTTTTTTAGTTTTTAAAACGCGAGTAGTAAGTGCTAGTGACGTTGTTGAACATGCACAAGACCCTGGTTCAACCCAGTGCTTGGTCAACCACTCTTCAAAACGGTTACGGGTTGGAAAGTTGTTACCAAACTAATCTGGCATCAGCAGTATCCAAGGGACAATAAACTGGTGATTGCCTATGGTGAAGATTTGGGAACGCCCTTGCACACCTTTCCAGAATTCTAGAGATAATTGACTCGACCGCCGCCTGATTAGAAGGAGAGGAAAAACCTTTAAGAAGCAACCCGAATCTACAAGAAATAATCCGAAGACCTTCGTGGAACAGGGATTCAAGTAAACGAACCGAATGAAAGTGTTGCGATCTTCACATTTTATGTGATGCTAGGCTTCGAAAAGCAGAAGGGCAAAAAAGTGACAAAAATCCTTTTGTAACGAATACAAATCATACCAGAATCAGCAATGTTTACTGGTTGATTTCCATAATCCTCTGGAAAAGCTCTGAGCAACTGCGAAAAGTCCGTGCCAGTATTCTGAATATCGGTTTTTAAGCTATGTTCAAAATGAAAGAGCTACATCTTCGAAGCAAGAACCTTATTTCTGGCCAGAGAGATCTTCTTGAAAAGAATAGCTGGATGATTTGACACCTTCCTCATCATATCGATCAGTACGAAAGGTTCTTCATTCATAAAAGCACATAACGAAGCAAGAACACTTTTTTGTACTAGCGATGGAGCACAGAAGAGAATATAGTCATCTGTAAGTCGGAACGGTTAACGTCCACAGCACTTTTCGTTTTCAAAACATGAAGCACTTCATGAAAATTATTCTTACGAACTTTTGTTGGGTAGATGTAAGTTGTTAATTCTGCTTGTCCTTCTTAGGAAACAATTCGAAAATTTCTCGCTTACAGCCTCAGCCTAAAAAACAGAGAAATCTTTTAGTAAAATACAAATGAATTCTGTATCACGTTCCACTCGCCTCATTGCAGCACATTGTTTTGAAATCCGCAAAGTTATCAAACAGATTTGGGCGCACAAAGTTGAGAAGAGAGAAGAATTCCTTGATGTCATTTTGAATAGGAGTTCCTGTGAGTAGCAAACGACGACCAATCGCTAGACAGTCGAGCTGAAAAAGTACAGACTTAGAGGAAACCTGAACCACTTTGTCTCTGCATATTTATTCGCAAGGTTGCTAGACTCATTTCACTAACATACAGCTTTCAGAAAAGAAAGTAAACTTGCGCAACTATGAAACCTGGGCAATTAAAATAGGATGTCCAGTTTTTTTACATTTATCTCTATTCTTTTTTCATAGGGAGCGCATAGCACAGTGGCAGTGATGTCCGTCATCACACGTATGGCGCTTGTTCGATTCCGCTCCGGGCCAACCAAGCCTCTCATTCCTCCGGCGTCGGGAAATTAGTATCGAACTTGCTCAGGAAAAAATAACTCTGCATTCCAACTGGGAACGCTCCAGCTATCTCAAGACTCCAGGGAAAATCGACTCGACCAGCAATCGACTCTACAATACTCAAGATGAAATAATAATCTTCAATGAGCAGCTGAAGCCACACATAAAAATTGGAAAAATTTCGTGGACAATGGGTGCGAGAGAACGAATCGAATGTGGGGAGGGCTGGGATCCGCACACTAGACGTAAGGACAGGTAAAGTAAAAATAAAATAAAAAAATTATTACATGTAGAGTAGCGTGGCTTCTTTCGTAGCAAGTTTGCGCGAGCGATGTTGGTGAAGCTAGTGACTGGATATAAAAGCACAGCAAATAATTGCTTGTGGCAAAATAGTCGGAAAGAATACCCTTTGAAACCAAGGATATGTTCCATTCTGCCCATCATCATTTGTATAGAAATAAAAGTATATGGTCACTTTCTTTTCAAATGAAAACAGTGTCGTAGCAGAGTTACAGACACTATGGAAGCAAAATGATGACATCACATCAGACGTTAAGCACGTACAGTTTGTCGAAGCTTAGTGTCAACATTCTTTAGACGATGTCCTTCGTCGCAGACTAATATGTCGAACCGTATCGATGCCAGTTTTGCAGAATACCTAAGACCAAGCAAACTGAATGTACTATCTAAGGGTAATTATTTAAACAGCCTTAATAAATGCAGAGATCTTAACACGCATAAGCAAATCCAATAATTCTCACCTTAACGCCATTTCATAACTGATTATAAGGTATGGATAGGCGCTGAAAGAGCAGGCATAGCTGCTTATGTCTGACGCACGCCTCACGGCAATAACCTAGAAAAGGGGTTAATTTAAACGGAAAAACCATTAACAACGAGTTATAACTTCACATTCTGAGACAAGATCACTGAAAATATTGAATCAGAAAGATTCTGAGCAGATTGATAAGGAAGAATCTACGTTCAGAAAAAAACTTACCGGAAGTCTGGCCCCATGGAACCACTTACGAAACTCGCATTTCCAGTTAGATACTAACGACGATGGAACAACAAGTAGGCACTTCTTTAGGACGCATTGGCTTGAATGCTAAATGATTTCTGAATTTTTCATGTTTGCTCCTTGAATACTAAGCAACAGAGTAAGTTTCACGGTTTTTCTTAAACTTATTTCAAACACGGAGAAAGTCCACTATGTTTAGCAAACTTTTTTCAAAAATAAGTTAAAAAGGTATTTTTTCCTTCTGAGTACACTCAATATGTAATATCTGCTTCAACTATTCAAAAGTTTAGTAACCGATTGCTGCTTTAATAATGCCATTGTTGCCACGATAGCCTGAATACTTTTGCCAAGACCCATTTCATCAGCCAGAATAACGCCATGTCCGTCCTAAATGAATTAGAGACCCTTCAATATCCACAAACGAATTGACCAGATTGAATTCACTTCCTTACCTTCAAGGCAGAAAATATGAATCGCACTCCTTCTTTCTGATGAGTTCTCAAATGCCTACTCACACGGGGATCTGCAACGATAGGCTCTTCACCAAAATTCCCAACTCGGTCCTCGTTTATAACAAATGCTGGTCCCTTAACAGAATAACTACTTGAGAACAAGACAAATGTGTACAAGAATCCTGACAACTGTGAACCTGTGAACTGACAGAATCCTTAGAAGAAGTGAATGTTATTAAATCCATGTTATTTCCTATTATGAGAAAACTTTAGGCTTACTTTAGCAAGTTACATAACGGGAAACTTGTTTTCCTTATAAATGTGAGAGCGTATTCGGATAGATAGTCAGCCACTGGGAACATCTACTCACCTCGGCTAAAGAATCTGGATTTTCAGATAACGGACATTTGAATTTCTTGCGAAAACTTCTGTAAGGAATATTGCCATTGTCGCTGTGTTCCACTTTCAAACTGCTTTCAGTCACTGTAAGTTTAGATAATCCACTTTCATAAGCGGAAGATGTGTTAACATCTCGTTCCGAAGAAGACATTTGAACATAACCTACATGACCCGTAGAGGAAATTGCTAAAAAAGACATTTAAAATTCTTATGTTAAGCAATTTCGAACCACATGAGGAGCTAAATGACGAACCGGGAACGTCTCGTGTGGCCACTCGCTCTTGGATTTGTACTTCCCATGAGCCAATTTTCAATTCCCTTCCATTTTGTAAGTCATTAATACATTTTATCGAAGTTGACCTACAATAAGTAAGCATTTTTACCGAATCTAGGATGCAAAAGTGCAGCGTTTACTAAAATGTATAAGGTTCAAAACGAGGAAGAACTATATTTTTTGCGAACAGTATAGACCATCCATTACTCATACTAAGGAGCACAGAGTTTTACCACGTGAAATCTTAAATTGCAAGTGGTAGTAGGTTCATAACGGTGAATATACAACAACAAACAAAACCTAACAGAAAACATAATAGAACTTAGAAATTCAAATTATACTGACTAGAGAAGTTCTCCCGCCGTGATCATAAAAACTTTCCCTCTGAGTTTAGACACTTCTATGCAAACCAAATGTTTAAAAATGTGAACAATTGGCATCATACATGGTTCTATAGTCTTACTTGTATACTTGGAATGCCTGTTTTCGCTGGTTGTGCGGACCCAAGAACAATTTCCACTTCCCGGAGATTTACTGGTTTAGCCACTGTTTCCCTGAAGACCCGAAGTCACCTAGGCCAAAGTCTGCTCCAGGTCGTCACCACCACAGGCAGTCACCGCCTTCGTTGATCAGAGGGAGGTTTGCCATCATGCGACTAGTTTGATACCTGGACGGTGGCTAGTCCCCTTATTTGTTTATTCCTAGCTGAGATTAGCTAGGCCTCCTGATGGAAACTTCGGACTCCTTCTCACCTTGGGAGACCCTGCTGGGGAGATGAACCACCCCGCTGTACATCGCACCCAGACACTCATGAACACCTCTCAGCCACGGTGAGGAGGTAAATCGTTGGGAGGAATTTGGAAATTACCAAGTTCCATAGTCACAGGGTAGAAATATGAGCCAAATTAACAGAAAAATTAGGAACATGTTTAAGGGAAGCTTACTACTGACTGCCACATCTCTTCATATATGGGCACGCTAAGACGTAATCAACTTGCACAGCACATGGACAAAGTATAATCAGGCATTTGATCTAGTATTTTCTATAAAACCTTGTCTGGTCCCTCATAAAACTTCGAGGTTGTTATGGATTTCTACATGGATAAAGAATGACAAAAAAATAGTGAAAATGGAAAACACGGAAAATGGATTGACCATATATGCCCTGTGCTTTTTATCGAGAACTTCAGTATATTATCAACCCACACATAAGCATTTCATAATATCCAAGATTTCCCTGCAAAAACTCTGAGAACATTGATTTCTATCGTTACCGGCGTTCTATGTCTTGTGCATTTTATCGGATAGGACTCTCTTGTATTTTCTTCTGCACGGAAAATAAAACTGGCACTCCTAGAAATGATAACAACGAGCTCGAGGGTACAGCAATTCTAGCATTACAGGAGTTTTCCATGTGCACTGAAACCAAAGATCATTCTTCGGTTAGAGCGACTGGAAACATTTGTAGTTATTGTCAGACTGTCACTGGAATTACTAAATGATAAACAAAGGATAAAGCTCTTGGCGCTGATCAATCCGAGGGATGGGGCATGCATCTGACTTCACCAAGAATCGTTGAAGGTGATTAAATGCATTATCTGCCCATAACGATGACCCGAGGCGGCCTACTTGTTACCAATTTGCCGCCCTTAAAGGTGCACACGACCTTGCACTGGCATTATAGACAACTATAACTAAACAAACCTCGCCAACTTCTTGCGTTGCCTTAGGCATACAGAACTTTTTCAACCATGCTTACCTGCTTATCACGTCTTTCTCGTCCTCTGACTTCAGCACAGCTTGATTGGCATAGCACAGCAGGATCCCATCTCCTTCCCACCTTTTATGCTTCCTTGTTGATACCTTTGCGTAAAGAACTATAAATCGTGCTAACTCATGCCCTATAATGCAACATTTACCCAATTTGTGCAGCTCCAAAAATAGTAGTTAGAAGAAAGGTTACTTTGCTAACCATCAGGTATATCTAAGCTGCCAGAAGAGGTGCTTTCGTACTCATAAACTTGCATGACAGCGATGTACCCTGCGCAACTATAACACTTAGAGTGAATATAGCGCTAACCCTACGGTAGTCAATGAAAAAACAGAACTGATTACACACACCAACATTCGATATGTTTATGCTATTCGGATTCCTTCAAGTACATCAGATCATAAAAATAACCAAGAAACAAAAGCCTCTGCAACAACAAACTACTGCCAGAAACCTGATACTACGAAAGCTTCGGAACAGCGATCCAGTGATCCACTAGGGAAACTGCGACAAAAACCCAATGAAATCTAAAAGTAACAAGTAACACACGGAAATATGATGGGCCTTACGAGGACTTTGCAATGCACTTGTCCAGCCGATACAAGGTATCACAGGTTAAACATTGTAGCGACACGATTAGTCTGAAGGCGAAATGGACAGCACTTGGTAAGACTACAGAACGCACATGGACTTAAAAAGTATTGCTAGTCTTCCATATGCATCAGATAGTCTGTAAAGTAGCACCAATGTACATCACTAAACAAAGTGGGAGCTCATTCTTGACTGTTTGGAATATCTCTTTCAGACATGAAGACGATACACTGGTCAAACTGAAATCTGATTTAATACACATATACAAACGGTCCAGCCGTTGAATATTGTAGTCATGGTCCTTACCAGGATGTAAGTAAGAAACAGGACTTTTCGAACCAATAACGAAAATAAGCCAGATGTTCAAGTAATAACAAGAATAATTTTCATAATCGATACTTAAAGGCTAGTGTTTGCAGTTACTGCTAAGCCAGGAAAGTCCTTCATGTAATCCGTCTCCAGCTGCAGCACAGGTTGGTTGTACATACCAGTTCCTATCGCGGATTCGTGTCAAACCCAATTTATCTTGGATTTCATGTGGTTTCATTGCTGAAATTTACTATCACAACGAAAAACGACCATTGCAGGTAACTCTTGAGACATAATATATAACCAGCAAACTTCCTTAACTATGACAACACAAAGAAGATATGACTTAGAGCAATTACCTCTTAACAAAAAACCACAGAGTATGAAAACTTCTGAAAATCAAACCAAAAAAAAAAACTAACCGTCAGGCAAATCCTGCTTGTTGGCAAAGACCAGAATAATCGCATCTTTCATTTCTCGGTCGTTTATTATACGGTGAAGCTCAACTCGCGCCTCATCAATTCTAAAACCGATTGCATAAAAAATGACTAGCGTATTGGCCAGGTACAACTATCATGTAGAAAACATCAACCTCGTGGGGGAAAAAATTGTAGTATAAACCCAGTACAAGCTCGAGTGAAAAACGACTTCAGTTTCAAATTCGAAAAGATCTTTTGAAATTAAGAATTGACAAATTAGGGGAGCGTGTAACACAGTGGTCGGAAGTGCCCTGCAATACACATGGGATTGATCCCCGCGTCCCAGGTTCACCAAGCCCTCTCTCCTTTCCGGTGTCGGTAAATTGGTATCAGACTTGTCTGGGAGGATAGAAGCTTTGGCTCGATACAAGCAGGCGACCGTGAGTCATTGTAAAAGCCGGATATGCATTCATTCGCCTCCAACGATGCTTAATGAAGTCGAATACATGGCACATCTCTCAGGGATTGATCAACGCCGAGAGCTCTATCCTTTTATTTTTTAACAAATTTCAATAAATTAACTCTACCCATGATGACAGAGATTCATCAACGTTATTTATCAACACGAACTCAGACCAGTCTTATATTGACTAACTGAAATAAAACCTAATATTAATAGCCGTTGGACAGATGGGTTCCTCATGAAATCATAGTGAGATTGTTTTCGTGGTATCTTCGTGCAAACGTTTCATGGGTGAATTTTAAACCAAGTTATTTCTGCTATAACGATGCTGGGATATTCGTAAAACTCCTGACCTCAGGTGTCGGCGGCGGGGAATTAACACGATATTACCCTTTCTGGCGACGAACGAGTTCACCACCACACCATGGGTGTCGCTCGTTTCATCCTTCTCTCAGCCATGTTTTTAAAGGGTGATAGCGTGTTCGATTCCCACCACAGACACCTACGGCCCAAAGTTTTGAAAATATCTCAGTGTCATTGCAGTTAAGTTATTACTGCTATCAAATACTGATTACAAATGTAGACTGAAGGTCATAAATGACAAATATTGTCAATCACCAAATATCTTACTGAAAATCAAGCAAGCACTGTAGAGTGGAGTGGATAACGTAACTATGGAACGTGAAAAATATGAAATAAGAGCAGAGAAAAACGGCGGAAGCCTTTTCAGAAAGCTTTTTCAAGAAGTACATTTCACACCGACACACAGAAACCCTTAACAGAAAATAAACGATGTCGTCGTACTGCTCATAAAAGAACAACACACATTTCCTAGCCACATGGTTTCAATATCATAAGCAAACGTTCTCTGGATCGAAGACGGACCACAATATTTTCAAACTCGAGTGATCTCTTACTAAAAAAAAATGTGCGGGCAATAAGGTATACAAAAAGCACTGTCGCTGGATGAAGGGAATAAAATATAACTGCGCAACGAGATGGCAACGAGAAGTAGCAAAAACTGCATAAATATTTTCACAAATTCATGCTGTTTCAGCACATTCTACCCCTATTCAACAGATGAGGTCTGATTTAAGTACTACCTGCTCTCATTGTGGTTCTTCTTGGATAAGGAAAAGACCTGCAAATCAAGTAAACGCTGTTCTGCCACATTAGATAGCAACATTAAACATTGAATTTGTTGACAGTCACTTAAAATACCACGTCAGGACAATTCTCCTGTCAGGAGTTCTAAATCTAAATTAAGTAAAAGGCATTAAGGCAACGATGATAAAATTCTACGTCGCTGCATTGCAATACATGCGATTGCTTGAATGGAGGAAGAAAGCCAATGATGAAGAAAGAATACTCATGTCCACTTCGTTTAATTTGGTGACGTAATTTCATTAAAGGAGACCTGCGAAATGATAGTCGAGAAAGAAAACCACGCACATGAAACTCTAAGTTAAGACTGGCTAAAAACAAGAATTGCTTTTAGAATTATAATATTCATGCCCAGTGGTCCTCACAACGGCTTACCGCCTCATGGTGGCTAAGAAGTGTTCCTGGGTGTCGCACTGCGATGTACAGCGAAGGGATTCATCGTCCAGCAAGGTCTACCAGTCTGAGATGGAGTCCGGCGTTTCCATCAAAAAGTCCAACTAAGAGGAAACCAATACCAGGATTCACCACCGTGCTAGTACCAAACTAGTCGCATGATGGCAAATATCCCTCTGATCCACAAGGGTGGCGACTGGCTGTGATGGTGACGACCGGGACAGACTTTGGCCTGGCTGATCTCGGGACTCCCGGGACCACAATGGTTAAACTAGCAAGTCTCGGAAGAACTAAAGTCATGTTGGGGGGGGGGGGGGGGGGGGCGCACAATCAGTGAGGACGAGCCATCCAAGTATCCAATTATGTTCAGTGGTCATAAAATACAACAGTTTGCAACAAGAAAAATAAAGATCTGGGAAATGATATAAAGGGCTTTATAACAAGCTTTAGTATTTGAACCCGAATTCTAACTAAGTTGGTAAAATTCGCACTTATTTTTGTTCAAACATCGCTCAAAAACCATCTCCTTTCAGCGACAGATCGGTCATGATTCTGTGAAGGAACTAACTGGAAATCTGATCTGAGTTTGGTATTCAGAAAAAAGGAAGAACCGCAAAACAAAACAACCAAAAGGTACCTCGATAAATTAATTCTATGTCAGCATGTCTATAGTAGTTAATTACAGAGGAAACAAGGGAAAAAGCAAGGAAAAAAAGGGGTGAAAATCGACCAGAAAAACGACATTTAACAGTTTTAAGAAGCATCGAAAACAAGAAAGACAGGAGATCACCTATCTCTGTCTGCAGCATCCAAAACGAAGATCAGTGCTTGAGTGCCAGTGTAGTAATGCCGCCATAAAGGACGAATTTTATCCTGACCTCCAACGTCCTGAAAGCTTAACAGTATGGAAGAATTACTGATTAACTTAGCGACGTTAAGGAAACAGTTTAAGGAACTGTGAGAGAAGGATGACGTTTAGTCTGACATAGAGAGAAACACAAACGCTGAAGACCCACCCAAACATTGAACTTTACATTCTTATATGTCACTGTTTCCACATTGAAGCCTACCGTGGGGATTGTCGTCACGGACTGACCAAGCTTCAATTTGTACAAGATAGCTGAAGAATGGAAGTACTGATCAGGAATTACAGCGAATGATTTCATTCTAGGATGTCACAATATCCCAAAATCCCTTAACAAGACTCAAGGTTGTACCGACGACCAGTTATTGAAACTTTTACCTACTTGTTTTGCCGGCTGCGTCAAGTCCGAGCATTAATATCCTCATCTCCTTCTTGCCGAAGATCTTTGAAAGGAGTTTTCCCATTTGATGAAAACTGAAATTCCGGCACGGAATAGAACTCACATCACATCAAGCGTTAGGAGGTAACAATGAACAGGAAGAAGACCACGTTCAATAGAATGTATAAGTGGAAACATAGGAATCTTGGCGAAGGCGACACCCAAACGGCGATCCGCATAACTCCATGCCACAGTGCATCGTACGCCATCCGTTCCACTCGGGAGCACTCGTCCTCCCTCTTCCGGGACGAACGAGAGCAGGGGTATCTCAAGCGTACTAAGGTAAGGTTACTGCAGTGGCACTTTGTGTTATGATAGTTCAGAACGAAAGACGAACAAGTAACCAGTTTGTTCCATCGGTACTCGTTCGCAAAAGGGTCATCTTCTGTCACTGAGGTCATCGATGTTTCGAAGACAGGCTTTTTGTGGAACCCGCCTTCAACTATCGCTGAGGTAATCGGTGTTTCGAAGACTTGGGCTTTGTGTGGGACCCTAGGCCTTCAATACTTTGTGGACTACAAACGCCAGAAATTGAAGAGAAGGGATGCATACAATAAGAGATTTGTATAATTGAACAACATGGGTCCAATAGCTTCACCTCACTTCTACACATCACTTCACCAGTTGCACTTCACTAAACCATGGGTTAGATAGGGGTTTCCAGAGACAGAATGCACGTATTCTTCCTAGGGTTCCGTGTAGGAGATGCATCCAAAGGATTCTCCACTTCCAGACCTTCATAATTTTAGGTTACTGGGACAAACAAGTTGGTATCTTGTTCAACAAATGGTGTAGATCCCAATGGTTCTTATTTTTACGAATAGAATTGGGTTCGATTTACCTATAATCCAAAATTTGCTGCTCAATCCATAAGTACTTTTGCAACAAGCCATACTAGGGCGGTTGATAAAGACGTATTCTAAGAACATCGACAGTC
Organism: Angiostrongylus costaricensis; assembly: GCA_900624975.1. Lineage (NCBI taxonomy): Eukaryota > Metazoa > Nematoda > Chromadorea > Rhabditida > Metastrongylidae > Angiostrongylus > Angiostrongylus costaricensis. The sequence goes on from UYYA01004303.1 coordinate 78,194, forward strand.
GTCACAACATTTGTTAAGCATTTTTATTACAGGCGTCAACAACTCTCCGCCAGATACAAGGGTTTTGAAATGAAATAAGTAAGCTGGAGGGAACTCAGTATGTTAGACCGCATCGATGACGACCTTAAGGCCTTAAGGAGAAACATATGAAGGATGTTGCAGAGTATAGGGAACCTAGGTTTACATAATGAAACACATATCTCGAAACCGGTAAAAGTTTTAGTCATGAATGGGGTAGCACCCAAAAGCGCTAGTTGGCGCCACCGCCTTCTTTTGGAATCACTGCGACCTCGAAAGCGTTTGTGGTTCTGAAGAAGAGGAACATCTTGATGGAAATGTATGGCTAGGAATCTAATTCCAGTGTATAAGATCTCATCGGAACACCCACTCTTGATTTCAAAGATATGACCTGCCCAGAAATAAAGTACGGTTAACGTGCCCATCACAAGAGCAGTGAAAGTTATAACCACGGTGGTATAGAAGTCTTCCGACCATAGTTCTCTGAAAGAAGGACTCTTTCTTAGAATGCAGACGTTCCATGCTACCTTTCACCAATCCACCCCTCACTTTTGGTCAGTCAACACATCCAATCCATAGTGAGGGACAAATTGGTGAAAAAGCTTCCTGTGTAGTGAAAAGCTTACATGTCGCTCGACTTCCTTCTCTTAAGAAAACTCTACTCTCATTTACTAACTCGGCTCTGAATAACGTAGCTTTCCAGTTCATCCGCCAACTTTGTCTCATGAGTCACATATAAAAGGAAATTTTTTGCAGACACAAATGGATTATGTAGCCCCGTTAGCACATGTTATCAGAGTCGCTGGAAATAGAGCGACATGTGGTGACAGAGTGATAAACTTACACTTGGCACTCACAGACTCCACGATAGTGTTTTTGTTTAAGATGGATGTCTATGGAATTACGGTAGAAGACGTAAGGCGGGTTGCTCTGAGTGACTCCTCCTTGAGAGTGAATGTAAGGGTTCCTAATCTCACCATTCATGCTTGATGCATGTATGGTGTGCACCTTACCTTCTGATATCGCAAGGATAGACTAACATATTTGAACAGATAAGAACGAATCAGTAAGGTTCACACTGTATCCGTGAAAACCGGGAGCTTAGGACTGCTATTTCCACCAATGCGTCTCCACTCAACCGGCTTTTCTGACATTTATTATACATGTACATATGTACATATATATATATATATATATGTGTAATCATATATCATGCATACATATGATTATAATATATATATATATATACATATATATATATATATATATAATCATCAGGAAGCCCAAGCTACTGCAAGGATCCACCACTGCCCTGAGATCAAACTAGTCGCTTGGCGGCAACTTTCCCTCTGATCCACCAGGGTGGTGACTGCTTGGGGTTGTAACGACCTGGGGCAGACTTTCGCCTGGCTAGCCTCTGGACTGCAAGGAACCACAATGGCTAAACCAACAAAACTCCGAAACAATAGGTAATGTGCTGGGGTCCGCTTAACTAGTGAAAACGGGCCCGCACAACTAGCGAAGACATCCAAGTATCCAAGTACACATGTATATAGATGCTTGAGCTGTTGTGTTCTCTTGCAAAGCCCATTTCAGTTCAACTATTTTGAACCATAGGTGCGCTAAGTGTCACTCAAAAACTAGTGAAGTTATAGAAATTTTGGTCATACCAGTGTCCTTTTACTTCATTTTTAAGAACACGATGAGACGGGAGCAGATCGCCACTTTGTTCCAAGATCTTATGAAGATTTGAAATGCTGGAATCTCGAGGAATTTAAACTTCTGATAACATTTTTTACTTTTCTTGAACATGCGCGAAACCTACAATGCGTAAATAGTCCGTAAAATGTTTACATTCACCACCATCCTGTTTTACAACATACAGAGCCATAAAGTTGCACCAGAGTACAGAAATCTTTATTCCACCAAGTTATCCATTAGTACATTACTGCACAACAAACGTAGATGTAATTCTGTTTGTTAATCCAAACTCGATACTATCACCTGGTAGAACTCGGGAGACACCAGCAGGGGTCCCTGTCAACAAGAGATCGCCTTTTTCCAAAGTAACGAAACGGGTGACAAATCCTATTAAGGTCGGGATATCAAAAATCATCATATCTGTTCGACATCGTTGCTTTTCAACGCCATTGATAAGACAAAATATCTCCTCTGCATGAGGGTCTTCAATCTGAAACTAGATGTTTCATCGAATAAATGCACCCAGCACACTTTTAGTTGGGCTATAAGCCCAGTGCAGAAACTCTTGGTACTAGGAGCAGAAATAAAAATGTTCTCGTTTAATAGACTTGTTCAAAAATAGTACGTTCTCTTTAGGGATGAATTTGGAGACAGGACATGACGTATCGAACGATTTCGCAAGGAACCATGGAGCTCCAGCTTTCTTTGCTTCATCCTAGAAAAATCGGAATCACGAGACGAAGAAACGCAGAGAAGTCGTTTTTAACAAATACGAGTCATACTAACACAGGCTGAACCCATCGAACCTTTAGGCCTCATGTGACATTAGGTGAGTACTACAGCTGATGATCAAGCACAGTTTATCAAAAGAAAAAACTTATTCTTTACATGTGATAGAAGTAACCTGGAAGTCTCTTGCTGTCATGTCCAAAGCAACAGAATAGCCGCCAACATATAACATGGCTTCACTCTTTGGCACGTTCTACATAATTTTTATTAAGTCACCAGTAAAACGGAACGAATAATTCTAATATGGCTACCAAACCTTTGCAGTTTTGCCGATTACAACACCAAGTTCCACTTCTTGATGAAGATTGTCGCATCCGGGAGGGGTGACGATTGGATGACCTTCTTCCACAAAAGCGTTCGTTGACCAAAAAGCAATTTTATAAACTACAGAGACATTTTCATCTTAAAGGGTTCTTTTTGTCTATGAAGAAAAGGATCCAACTTGTCTTACAAATCCGTGGTATCCTGATAGAATGTATCCTATAATAGCACTTCTTTATTATTTCATGATCTTTTGTGAGGTTATGGGAACACCAATATGTGCGGAAGAGATAACTGTAATGAGTCAGCCAGTCCGCATACCTGCTTCAAAATCTTCTCCCTTTTCGCACTAAGTTCTGAAAATGGTAAACGAAGTTCTACAGTTGGGTCTTATATACCCAACTACTGACAAAGCGTCTAAAAAAGCTTAATGAATGAACATCAAACATTCCCTTTCGAAAACCTGCCGAGATCAGGAAGTAATTCAAATAGCAACTGGAACGTGGAGAATAAGAATGGTCATACCGGACATTTAGTTCGAGATTTCCAACAGCCATGTTACGTTTCCTGCATCACAAAGAGTATATACATGTTGTTCTAGCAATTCTCCCCCTCTAAATGCCATCATGCTCCCACTTTAGTGTTGTACATCAACCAGCCCGGTAATGGTAACACCGTAATACCTAGTAAACCTACCACCCACTCTTAAAAACAAGGGCTCAGTTTTTCACATGACAGCTGTTAGGATGCAATTTATGGAGTTACTCTTTCTCCGCCTTTTACATCGTCCACGTTTGGTTGGCTGGATCGAGGAACGATTGCTGGCACGAGAATCGCGGCGGTTCTAGAAAAACCCTAACCGCAAAGCAACAGAACTGCTATTCAGAAGAGCCCAATGTATCTCTCTGGCCAAGACCTGAGAACACCTTTGCACGACTATCTCCGGATTCCAAAGTGAGCCATGCTTGGCAAGCCTTCAATATGTCAGTGAAGTAGGAGAACGAATGATCCTTAAACGGCCAATAGAACTCACACCTGAAATCAAGCACCTTTAAAGATGACAGCTGAAAGATAACTAAACGAATAGAAGATTTGCTGAAGTCCGCACATCATATGAGGATGGGCTTTCCAAGTATTTGAACAATTAGTGCACACTACCTATTAATGAAGAACCAGCAATAGAATGTTCGTTTATACAAAGGGAAGCATACGTGAATTCGGCAGCCTGTCTATTGTTAATAAGCTACTTTGAAAGCCAATCTTAAAAGGAATGCCGGAGTTTCGAACGGAGTCCTACGAACAAGCATGGTTTCGAGAAAAGTTTGTTATTTTGTGTCATATTTTTGAATTCGCAGCGAGCGTCTGGTAACTGGTCCCACATCCATCGAATTTTCGATTGAGTAGGGACGAAAGCGCTCAGTGAAGCCCTACGTAATCAAGACGTTCCTACTACGTATATAAAGGCCCTTCTGCTAAACAGGAACTTCACAACTATAATTTTATCACTCCCAGTGACGTCACCAGTCAAGTAACGAAAAGGCTTCAACGAGACGATATCACATCACGCAGTTCGTTTCGAGCTCAGTAGCGACTTGCAACGTTTGGAATGTGACAACATGAAAATGAAAGTGGATGACCAGCAGCAACACCATCTTCATTTTGCTTCTAACATCGCTTCTATATAATGCAATAGCTAAGTGCAATGAATGTTGGTCGTTGATAACCCGTGTGCAAAGACCGGTCTTCACCTGGACGTTAAGTAAGATCATTCTGAAGGATTTCTTGAAGGAAGGACAAAATGCCCTCGAAAAGAATAATCGCAGTTCGAATCTGGCCTTGAGTCTGAGTTTTACAAATATCTCAATATCACTGCGGTTGTAGGGCACGTGTAGCGCAGTGGTCGGAGGCGCTCTGCAACACACACACGTGGAATCGATCCGAGCGCCCAAGGCCCAGTAAGCCTTCCATCCTTCCGGGATCGGCAAATTAGTACTAGACTTGTCTGGGAGGATAGCAGCACTGGCCCAATCTTAGGAGATCGCGAGTCATTCTAAATGCCAGATATGAATTCAATTACCTCCAAACGATGCTTACTGAAGTCGCATGGATGGCACATCCCTCAGGGACTGATCAACGTCGAGAGCTTTATCCTTTATCATTTATCCACTGTGGTTGTATTTCACATAATACCTTGCTATGAAAAAATAATAAGCAGTAAATAAAAGTTAAACAGTGGACTTTCTTCTCTCCAATAAATCAATCACACTCAAAGTTTATGACTCACGGTTCTAAGGAGTACCCCGGTTGGGGTAATAACGTTACTTAGCAAAAGAAGATTAAGACACTGCAACAACTAACATGATTAAACAATGACACTTAGCTCAAATCTTTTTGTTAGAAGTAATCAAGAATTCTCCAGAAGGTTCTAAGTACAGTAAGAGGTTGTGTTCAATATATCTTCCAAAGGAGACCATTCAATTATACAGAATCAGATTTATAACACATAATACATATCTGACAACGCTGCAACTACAATGGATCTCTCAAGAGATGGCCACGACCGGTCATAGAAAGAGATTCATACAAACTATAGCGAACAAATATCACCTTTAAGAATAGGAGCGGCTTCTTCGGAATGGGATTTCCGAGCTCTAGTGCATGATCCTTGTAGTTCCTTCCAACGCAGACGATCTTGGTCGCCATAGTTCGAAACCCCGCCAAAGACATCGGAAGCAGTGAACTTTTCTCTGAACTGCCTCGGTTCACAACAGTGTTGGTTCACGATGAACGGAATACTGACGACGTACTTGCTGGGCAGTGGAGCTACTGATTGAACGAGAATCAAAGATCTACTTTAATATTAAATTAGCAGTTTCTCAGAGCCTCCCAACCATCGTAACTGCGATGTGTTCTTAAGTGCCGTGATGATGTACAGCGGACGGATTCATCCCCGCGGCAGGGTCTCCCAAAATGAGAAAGAGTCCGACGTTTCTATCCAGGAACTCAGCTGAAGGTAAACCAGTACCAGGATTCACCACCGTAGTGGTATGAAATTAGTCGCATGGTGGTAAATCTCCCTCTGATCCACAAGGGCGGCGACTGCCTGTGGTGGTGACGACCTGGGGCAGACTTTGGCTTTATTGATCTCAGGACTCCAGGGAACCACAATAGGTAAATCAGCAAAATTCCGAAAAAATGGAAGAGATGCCGGGGCCCACACAATTAGTGAAGATTGGCCATCCAACTATCCAAACACCAAAGTCTATCATCACACCACGATACAACAAAACCCATTCCCAGCCAAGTCCAGCAGAGGGAAGTTTCGCACTGTCACCGGTGAAAGGATCGATATACGCTAAATGATACCGCTAAATGATAATGAACATCATGCTACGTCTATTTCAGCTCAGGAAAAGAAAAAACCCTCCCAACTACAGAAATCGAAGTCGAACAGGACTGTGCTGGGGTCCTCACAATCCGTAAACCTGGCCTATTCGCTAAGCTAACGCAAACAAAAGCCCTGGGATGACTAGGAAAACGCCACTCCAATAGGGACTCTTCGGAAATGATTATCTATTAGGTTCGACGTGACGACATGCCACTAACCAATGAATAGAGCCGACTGTTTCTATGGTTTGTCGTACGGCAAAATTAACTTCCAGAATGCGCTAGTGCATTGTAGGCGATCCGACCCGTCACATTGTTGACAATACAATGAAATAGAGAAGTTCTAGTTGTTCTTGGAGTGTGTTTTTAAGAACAGTTAGTGTTTTCCACAGCTCTTGCCAGTGATGAGTGGTCCGCATCTTCTTGTCAAATGTTATCGCTAGTGATTCCTTCCCATCAGAATCTAGTTTCATTTGAAATAAATTCTTTATTGCAAACCATGTATAGCTGACGTTTTTTCGTTGATTTCGTCCTGTGGGTCATGAATTCTCCATTTTTCAGTTTTTAAGCGATGAAGATGAAGATTCGGGTCAAAATCATGGATCAGACGGATCACCACTTTGAGGTAGATGATCAGGTTAGTGAAATGTCTTGTTGCATACGTAATCCTTTGCGTGAATAGTTTCAGAAATCTTGTCCTTATGCTGGTTTTAATTGGGCTTTGATATATTTGTTTTTTAGATGCTTCTGTCAGATTTTCGTATCGAAGTAGCGGATCGTCTCCATATACCTCCGGAAAGGCAACGGATGATTTTTGCTGTGAGGTTTTTTGCTATAAGAATGAGCCCATTGTGCCTCTTTTTTTCTGGCACTAAGTTTATGAGATATGTATATGCATTACTTATGTGTATCATGCACGTACATGTACATGGGTATCTACTTCTATATGTATATGCATACGTACGCATGCATCTACACATGTTGGCCACAGGTATACATATATACGTGGCCTATACACGGCCTTATTCTCTCAGGGTCATGTTCTGAAAGCGGAGAACAGTACGTTGTCGGCGTGCGGGTTACGTGATGGACATGTGGTGCACGTAGTTGAACGTCCAGCTAACATGTGGGTCGTTTATTTCTCAGTCCCACTGTGTTCGGGAAAGAGGTGTATATCTTTACTGCAGGCCCTTTCCTCCTCATGGGAGCGAATCAAGCAGCGTCATTGATCCCATTCAACACAATCACCATCGTCATGGTCGTTTTTTCCAAAACATGTTCAGTTCTCCCATGAACGGACGCGAACGGATAACATATGTGATTCCGTTTGAAAGAAGTGGTATTCTAGCAGAAAATGCTCATATTGAGGTTGTTCTTGCCTGGTTTTCTGTGAATTTTTTCGAGCGTGTAGTCTTAAAATCTTAGGAAATGATCCAATCTGCCCTAGATGGATTAACCTTTTTAACAAACGACCAACGAAGAAGAATTACCACACACTGGGAGTCCAACAACATCCATATATCACTTCCCTCACAAAGGTAAGCAACCACTTGATGGAGATTTCAGTTGTGAAGTTACAGTTTCTCTTACTGAAGTTTATTAGTATCATGATTTAAAGGCATTTTCCTATTTAGGACTCCTCACGTTGCTTCTCCTTCTTTGGAACGTGTAGCTCTAATAGAAACTTTGCTTGAACATATTGCTCATTTTTATCAGATCGTTGAGGTAGATTAGAGCAATTTGATTCTGTGATGTAACATTATTTACGTTGTAGTTTGAATAAGAAGAAATACTAAGTGGAGGTTTTCAGATGCCGGGTGGAATAGCAGATAGGATAGATGAATTTCTCGACGGCTCCCATACATATGATGAGGAAAGCACTACCGTTTTCAATGAACAACTCCGTGCTGATGCCTTATCGCTTGAACGAGAGCCTTTGATCCGTTCGCGTCTTGGTAAGCTTACTCTTTTACTTTATTACTTCAGTATGGGCTATACAAAATAGTTTGGATCCCTCAATAGTTTTTTGAATCTAAAGTGAAAATATACTGGCTCATTGCAGTTGATCGACTTAATACCGAAGAAGAAGCTATCGACGAGTCTGATGAACTCGCTGCGCGCTTTCAGCGTGTTGAAGAAACAAGTGGAAGCCCTGGTTATGTAATGAGGTATATAGTTTGGCTTCGGATACAGATTCATATAACCACCTCCTTTTTTTAGACATGCTATCACGTATGATTTGGTGTATATTTTGAGACGTTTGCATGATGAATATGAGAGAATCCGTCCTCATATGGTTCGTTTGGAGCGAATACTGAACTCCCGAATACTTTATAACATAGACGATGCCGAGGTGATTTTTTTTTCTGAGGAACTTGTGTATGCCATTTGCCGCCTTTGCCACCTATGCCTACTATACTGTTAATTGTTGCAAAGTTCAGTTATTCATTTGCAGCATACCGACACTGATTATCGTGCTAATTTCTTCACTGTTTACATGGAGCATATTCAAAGGGCATTTCACCGACTTTCTCATGTGTGGCATCTTACCAGTGATCTGGGTGTTTATTTGCACAATCCCATGCCAAGAAGGCTTCTTCCAAACTACCAAAATTTCCAGTTACTGGCGCTAACTGAGGTATTTACCGGTAGTGGTATCCTAGACATATCGGGGATTAGTTTTTCATTTTCAGGGTGAAATAGTATTGGAGTTTCGGACATCTCAGGAAAACAACATTGGTCGCCCCACTACCAATGAGCCTGCGTCCAGATTTCTAGATCTTCCACCTCCTGGCATGCATATCTTCCATTGGATTATTGTTTTTTCTGATTAGTTCAATAACTCATATGAATATAGTTGCATTTAGGTTCCGATGTTCAAGAACTAACAGGCGAGGAAATCCGTATTATTGGGCTAAATCCAACTGGTTCGTTACCGTTCGCTTTTTGTTCTTTTCCGTAAATCTTTTGAAATTTGATTTCATGGCTACATAATACATGCTTTTTGACTTGATGAAAATTAAACGCGATTTTCGACTTCGATTTCAAAAATTTTATAATTAGGTTGATCCATCACTTACCAGTAAAGTACAAGTTTATTCATTCCAATGATGTAAAGTTCTGAAGACCAGGAAACGGCGATTTCTTTGTATGCATTTTTGTAGCGGTTTGATTGTTGGAGACTTTTATAGCGAATTGAAAAGCATAACAGTTGGTTTCTTCCAACGATTCACCGCCTCATCGTGACTGGGAGGTGTTCCTGGGTGTCGAGCTGCGATGTAGAGCGGTAGGATCGCCTTGGCCGAGTCTCCCAAATAGAGAAGGAGTCCGGCGTTTCCATCAGGAAGGCCAGCTAAGAATAAGTATCAGGATCCATCACCGTCATGGTATTATACTAGTCGAATGGTGGCAAGTCTCCCTCTGTTCCACAGAGGCATCGACCGCCTGTGGTAATGACGACCTAGGGCAGACTTTGGCCAGGCTGAACTCGGGGCTTTAGGGAAACACGATGGATAAACCAGCGGGGCTCCGAGAAATAGAGACTATGCTAGGGTCCACACAACTAGCGAGGACGGGCTGTCCAACTATCCGAGTATCGAAGTAACAGTTGGTTAGGAGGACGTTCGTGATGCAGGACTGCGCGGCCCAACTCACCCAAGTTCAACAGCGATTGTAGTGCAAAGTGTGAACTGTCGTTGTAAGTGTAATTTTGTAGAGCTTTATCAATTAGGTAATACTACGTTTCTGCTATTGTCGTTGTACATAGATTCAAGACTTATTCTACATAGTTTGCTTTGCCCAAAACAAACGATTTATTACAACAATCTTTCGTTGCAATGTGGAGTTTAGAAAATGCGTGGAAGCCTTATCCTGATGCAGTAATTCCATTAAAGTCATTGGTTTTCGTATGGACTCCACTTTTTATCGCCCTTCACTGTGCGACAGAGAATTGGCTCTTTTGCGGTGTACAAGAGGCGTATAACGGGCCTCACCACCATGCCTGCCGTTCATTCAATTGACGCAGCGCGTAATCACACAGCTTTTCCACCCTTATAGTGTCATCGAAATGACGAACTTGCATTAAACCGGTTATGTTTTATACAACCTCTCAAGTTGAAACATCTCTTAATAACTCGAAAGACCGACTTTCTATAAACCTCGGCATAGGTAGTTGCTGTTTATTTATATGAACTTATAAACTAATCTTCTTAAGCTGACGCGAGGTTGGTACTGGTATTCGTTGTCGTTGTCGTTGTTTTTGATGTTGTTGTTCGATGGCTGACGTTTCAGCGACTTCGCCTTCCTTAGAGCCTGGACGTATTTTATATAAAAATACTTTAATTATTCGCTGGTAAAAAGGTTAAAGTATTAATGAAGATCAAACTTTCAAATAGACGACATATTGAACAGAAAGGCCACTCACCGTGATGTTACGTGTGGGACCGGCCCACATGTAGCTCACGTGGGGTCGTGAGCAAGACACACCCCCGGGTCAAAATATCATTTTGAAATAGGGCGCCAGGTCACGCGTGATAGTGAGGCATTCGTCCTTCCGGTTCGTCTTTGGATTTTTGAAATTCATCCGAAACGCCTCAAGAGTTTTGCGCGTTGATGTTTTTGATTCCTGCGCTAGGATCCGCACAGTCACTTCAAAATCATCGCCGTTGTGCTTTTGTGCCCTATGCGCATCTAGAGGGGTGTTTAAACGGATTTTAGCTTTTCCATCTAGGTGTTCTTTTATGCGGACACAAAGTGGTCCACCCGTTTCTCCAATATATTCCTCGCCGCATGCATTACATGAGATCAAGTATATTATACCTAAACTCATGCAATCTCCGTCTCTTCCGTTAGGACAAATCATACAGTTTTCTGAGCTGCACAAACGATCATGGAGACGGTTTCGAACCAACTGGCGGCGTAGGGAATTGGGTGGGATGTCAATAATCGTTACATAATTTTCAAGACCACTTTTTCTTAAGCACTTTTTAATGGCGTGACTTACTTCATTTGATATGAAGGGTAGCTTAAAAGGGATCTTAGTTTCGTCTGAAATATTATTTTGGGAAACTACCCAATGTTTTCCTCTAACCCGAGTGGCTTCTACTTCGTAGCCATTGGAAATGGCAATTTTTCGTGCCAGGTTTTGCGATTTCTTCCTTTCGTCTTCTCCTGTACACACATTTTTAACCGTACGGTACATGTTTTTGATAAGTGCTTTTTTCATGTGTGAAGGATGAGAGGAAAGGCAGTGAACTAGAATGTTTTTACTTGGTTTGCGATACCATTTTGTTACATAGCCACTTACTGAGAGCTTTTTTTGGATGTTTAAGAATGGAAGCGAGTCCTCGGTAGGTTTTTCTCGTGTAAATTTTATATACCCTGACTGTCGGTTTAATAATTCGAAGCACTCATCCATCTGTTCTTGTGTGGAACAGACGATGAAGCAGTCGTCTATGTATCGACAGTAGAGTAAGGGTCGGTGATCGAAAACTGGAGCTTCCACCTTAGACATGAAAGCGATGGCAAGGCTTGGTGCTAAACGCTGCCCCATCGCCAACCCTCTAATTTGTGCAAAATATTTTCCAGACCACCTAAAGATTGAACAACTAAGACACTGTTTTAAGAGTCATTAGTTGCGCAATCGACAAGCCGTGCATTTTTATTTCTTTTTCATGCTCTACGAGCAACCCGAGAATGGCTTGCACTGCGGAGTCATTGGACACGTTGGTGTAAAGTGAAGTAGCATCGAATGACTCCATTATATGCGTGCTGTTTGGCTGCGCGCTCCTTAGGTGATCCAGGAATATTTTGTTGTTAGGTAGATGGGTTGGAATCAATTTTAGCAGCTGGGTTAGGATAAGGTTTAGGAACCACGTTATTCTATCCGTTGGCCCGCCTATACACCTGATGATAGGTCTAACTTTATATAATGATGGGTTCGTTGACGTAATATCATCAGTTCAAGTAAGCTTATGTGTTTTAATAAGCAAGTAAAGGACAGGACAAATCGGGTGTTCGTTCTTAAGTCGAGAAGTAACTGAAGGCTCTAAACCCGTGGCCTTTGCCGTGCTGACCCATTCTTGATTCAATTTTCGGTATTGATTTCTGTATTCCTTTTCAGAGGATGTTCGATAGAGAGAAACATCACTGAGGTGCTCAACTGTTATCCTAATATACAACTGACTAAGAAGAACTACAATCCAAAGATTTCTCTCCAAATGCTGAGCACAGTTTCTTTGTACACACATTTGTTTAATAGTGAAAACATTTCGTTTCGTGTTCACCGCAATGAAATGCGTAGCAGTTTTATTTCGGTGTTCAGCATTTGTTGAGAGCTCTCTGGTAAGCCGCATGCTTCGTATAATTTCCTACGTTTTATAAAGTTAGGAATAATTCGATGTTTTAAGCAGCGGCGTAGAAAGTAGGTTTTTGTCGCATTAAGACGATTTTACGAACAGCGGCAAAACTCTTGAGGCGTTTTGGATAAATTTCAAAAATCCGAAGATGAACCAGAAAGACGAATGCCTCACTATCACACGTGACCTGGCGCCCTATTTCAATATGATATTTTGACCCCGGGGTTCGTCTTGCCCACGAGCCCACGTAAACAACGCGTGGGTCAGAAGTCACCGAAACGTCAGCCATCGACCAACAACATCAAAAACAACGACAACGAAGACCTGTACCAACTTCGCGTCAGCTTAAGAAGATCAGTTTATAAGTTCATATAAATAAACCTCTCAAGTTGAATTTGGAGAGTTAGTTTGATTATCAGCTTCAGACGGTTCCACGACGTTCCCTGTCGTAAGTACTTATATCTCCTATACAAAGTCTTAAGAAGCATATCTTTAATGTCTTTAGAAGCTCTTCTCCAGCGCATGTTTTAGTGACATTTCGAGTTACTGCCGTTGTTTCATGTCCAAGTTTGTTGCCACGAAGCAGAACGGGGCTATTTTTATGCTTTGAGAGAATGGAATCTAAGGGCATTATACATTACATTAAAAAAGGCATATAGGGAATTATTATGCCAAAAGCAGACTCGAGAAGGGACTTTATCAGTTACGTAAACATAGAATAAAGATTACGAAATGTATTATGTTTTTACTATATTGCTGCCATCAGCAGTGAAAGGGAACTAAGGGCCTTGGTTGGTATAGTGTGTAGCACTTAAGCCACTGGTAAGAGTAATCGTTGCTTCGAAGCCCGCCGAGGCTTCATGGTTTTGCTCATGTCCCAGGTTGCTTGTGGTTGTATTTCGAATGGTACCTTACTATGAAAGTAGATTAGGAAATAGATAAAAGCTTAGACATAATGTGGAAATAATTATTGCAAAACGCAGTTTTCAGTTTCGTAGTGACAGAGCCAGTCGTATTGTCTTTTTTCATCAGCTTACTACACATGTATACTTAAATACTTCGATGACACCTCTTCACTAGTTGTGCGGACCCTAGCATAATTTTCACTTTTTCGGAGTTTTTCTGTTTTAACCATTGTGGTTCCATGGAGTCCCGAGGTCAGCCTAGTTAGTCTGCTCCAGGTCGTCACGAACACAGGAGTATCCGCCCTTGTGGATTAGAGGATTTGCTACCATCCGACTAGTTTGATACTAGGACAGTGGTGGATGCTGGTATTGGTGTATTCTTAACTGGGCTTACTGATGGAAACGCCAAATTCCTTCTCAGCTTGGGAGGCCATGTTGGGATGATGAATCTATCAGCTGCACATTGCAGCTCGATACCCAGGATCACCTCCAAGTCACGATGAGGCCGCAAAGCGTTTGGAGGAGCTATGTATACATATACATATATGTATATATTTGAATGAAGTGTTTTATTCAGTACGTAGGATGCAACAAATGGGGATAGCTGTTCCCATACCTGTAACGGCTGTAGGGCAGGTTAACGTACAATCTGGTGGATCTAGCACTCCTCGTATGGTTGTACAACGTCAGTCTACACCTCTGCATAGGAATACATCAGTTTCATGGACACGAAATCCTATATCTGGTTTGCATTTTATTTTATATTAACGCATAACGCCAGTTTCTCAATTTTGCCTGACTGCCTCATCACACGATGACTAATTTCATGGCAGCTGCGTAAATTTTAAAGAAAGACCCGATATTCAGCAATCCTTACGCATGGTATGTCGGTTTGGGAAAGGTTTTGGTACTGTCTTTAACATCAACAGTCTGTCGTTGCGAAACTTATCCGAGAAAACGTTTTTGTACATCATTAATTGTGTAGAGTTAAGTATTCGAGGCCAACACCATCTGTGTTGGACAAGCAATCGATGAATACAGAAGGCGTGGTAAGAAAGACTGTACGAGAATAAACCATTGAAAAGAATATGCAAGCTGTGTATGGTACTAGATCTATTTTGCATTCGAAACGTGCATGTTAAGTAAAGTATCATGGGCGTTAAAAAGCTCTATAAAGGATAAGCTGCTGGCGTTGATCAATCCCTGAGGGATGCGGCATACATTGGACTTCAATAATAATCGTTTGGAGGTGATGAATGCATATCTGGCCTTTACAATGACTCGCGGTGGCCTATCGATGTATCGAGCCAGTGCTGCTATCCTCCCAGACAAGTATGGTACCAATTTGCTTATACCGGAGGGATGGAAGGCTTGGTGAGCCATAGGCGCGGGAATTGATCCCATGTGTACTGCGTGTGCCTCCGACCGCTCCGCTACACGCGCCCATTCATAGGCATTATGTGTTAAATATTGTTACTGTCACATTTAAAGTGTTTGATTCCGGCTCTTATTTAGGGTTGGATTCATCAATCCGTACAGTCTCAAGACCTCCAGGATTTAATGGTTCTGCGCTGCTAGTTAGTTTGAGATTAATACTTTATCCAGTTAAATCATTTGGCAAGTTTTCGTGGATTTCGTATCTAAAGTTTAAGTAGTTGTGATTTCCTTCAATTTGACTTCTCAACCCAGATACCCATAGCTTTAACATTCGGCGATACTCATTCCGTTGATTGTGAATGTACCATCGAAAACAGGCACGCTTTTCATGAACATTGTGTTCGAATTCGCTTGGAGACCAATCTGACCTTAACCCGCTAACAACATTTTGTGGACCAGATTTCTTGTAGATTCGGTTTCTAATTGTTCAACATTCCATGAAGACTATTTGGAATGTAGAAGGCCGCGAAAATCACTAAAGTTTTCCTATTTTTTGAGTGTTTTAGTTCATTTTCCTTAGCTGTAGACGAGTTACTGTTTGCACTAATTAAGCAGTCAGATGCTATAATCGCTCCACGTTTACGTCCAAGGCAGTCTCGAGAAAATCAGTTACCAGTTGCTGAAGATTCATCTGCTGAGGTGCCCACATTAAGGTATCTTTATATCAGTGAGGAAACATAGATATCTCTTTTGGTTCTCTAGTATTTTAATAGTTTTTTTCTCTGGTTTGGTTAAGTATTCAGTCTCCATTTACCGGGTTATTTTTGTGTTTGTTGATTTTATAGCGCTTCAAATAATTCACCATCGCTAGAAGAAGTGCTGATAAGAACGGTCGAGCAGAGCTTACCATGTATGTTTTATTTCCCTAACACCGATTTCAATCGTTAGTTCATTCATTACTATATCTTATAGCTTTGGAATCATCTAATCCCTATGAACGCTTTATGAGACTTCTGCTACAGCGCGCTAGCGATCCAAGCTTCGACATGAACAGTTTATTCCGTAACACGGCCATCCAGCAGGTTGCTTTGATCTCGTTTTTTTTCTCAGCCTAATACTTTAACTAATGTATTCATGAAATATCTTTTAGGCGTTCAATCATGACGGAACACAGGCTGAACGAACGTCCACGACTGGTCACCTTTATCAACAATCGTCTTCATCACCATCGCAGATGGTAATGCTATAGCTCTTGATAGTTGTGTTGTGATGGATGGTTTCTATGCTTTCAGCCTAACCAGCAGTCTTTGGTCCCATCATTAGGTTCCCTAGCCAGGGGAGTAATCACGCAGACCGGAAATCAGATGCCGTTTATGTCGGTGAGCATGATAACAGTATGTAAATTTTCAATTCCCTGTGAATTCTCACCCTTTAGGAAGTGATTTCGAATATCATGAGGAATAATGGTATTAATGGCGCAATGTCACCTCAGGTTGACGTCATCTTAGAATATGGAGTAAATAATTGTTTCAGTCTGTCCTATTTGCACTACGATGTCATTATTACTACATATTTGTTCTAGACTGCAACGTTGATGTGACATTTTAGGAAGGCGGCTCACAATCTAGTATTAATCATATACAACCGCAGTTAATTGATTTATCTGCAGGTGGCATATCCGAACAGAGGTGAGCTCGAACTTACATGTCGTCATTTTTGATAAAGATTTTCGAAACTTGTGGAATTTAATTTCGTTTTAATGTTAACTTGCCTTTTTTGTTAAGAGGGCATCCTACTGCTATTGGATACCATGTAGAAGTTCACCAGTTCGATGTAATTCCTCAGTCTATGGGACCAGATTCATCGCAGATTTCATCGCAACACAGTATCTCATTGAATACTTATGCTCCATCCACTTCATCCAACTACAGTAATCTTCCAAATACAACAGGCTCTACGTCAGCCCGTGGTGGCTTTGTGCCGGGTGGACAGCGGCAGTTAGGTTTGTTTTATATCTCGTGCTGATTCCATCATTGTAGATGCTGGGCTGCTGTTTTATCTTGTCACCAATATTTCTTTCTACTATTTAAGGAAAATCAAACACATTTCATTGCTAAATTGGAAAGTATTATCTGATTATTTTGCGAATTAATTTATCACGAGCAGTTTTCTTTGATCCCACTTTTTCATCGTACCTATGGTACGGTTTGTGACAACGCACGAAAACTCCGCGATTTCTCTGAGTAATCAAGCGGTAATTCGAAAGCCTCAAGCTATGTATTACCCGTAGCAAAATACTCATCTTTTGTCCCATTCTTTAAACATATTTTAGGCCCAGCTAATAATCTACCACTTTTCATGGGAAACACGGGATTTCAGCCTGAAATGCATGTTACGCCTCCACGACAGGAGGTATGTTTTGTTTTCAGAGATTGCATTTTTAAATGCTATAATTCGTCATCCACTCCAAGGTTGTGAATGTGGATCCTTTCCTATCATGCACAAGTCGTTTCACTGACGTACAGCGGGTTTTGCGGAGCGGTTACCCTACCATTTCCAATAATTTGTCACCTTACCGGAGATTTATGCGAGTGCGTTTTTTAAAACTCTTTGGTTTCTAACTCTTAATGCAGTATGGTTTATGTGGATGTGTTGTAATTTTATAACACAAGGATTCCGAAATATTTTTTGAAGTTGTACTTTTCTAAACACTCCAGAATACATCAATATCGCCTTTGGGTGCTAACCGACGCAGTGCGCCTATTGATAGCTACGAGCATGTGCAGGTCGGTGATTTTGAGAATATCATCGGATTTTGATCTCAAATCTAAGGTGCTGATATCGCAGCTTGTAATTTTATTAAACAAATCAAAACCGTTGTAATCTACACATCTTTGCCATGAAGATTGAAATTTTTTGATCCAGAACTAGCTTTCCGAAACCACGAGTGTCTTCAAATATTTTAAACAGCGGATTGTTTCTTGACTACCTTTCCATGCAGGTGTTCCATGAGGCAGAGTTCCGTATTCTAATACTGACAACTTTTTCAGTGTTCGTTGTACGACAAGTTGTCGGGTGTTGTCATCCAACACTATTGCGTTCTGTCTATTTGTCACTACTTGTTAGCCTCCCAATAGTACTTCACTAAATTTATTCCGCCGAGGTTTTAAAAACTACTACGTGACCCCACGTGTCAACCACGAGGAAATCACTGTAGCGTTCTATTTTTGCAAATACTTTATCGGAGAATGTTTTATCACTTAATATTTGATCACCCATATTCGGGAGTTTCTTTATAGAATGCACTTCATTTACCGTGAGATCAGGATACAGCTGGTTTTTGCTAGATGACAGCAAAACAGACTTTATAACGAAATTGTTTTTGAAATGCATTCAATTCGTACAGACACACTTGATCGAGCTTTTCCAATTCCCATTATTGGGTTAACGTTTTCAAACGGTCCTCGCCGACAACAGCAGGTTCTCTCCAATACTATTCTTCATTAAAGCTCTCAATTTCGTCGCTAAACTCTTGTAAGAAACACTTTTTCATGCTCATGCGTTAACATTTCTACCTTCTTATACAGTACTGTTATTATTTGTTATTCTTGCAGCTTTACATTCGATTTGAGCTTATCCAGTGGGAGTGCTGTAATTTGTACTGTGCGTTCCTATTCCGATGTCATAAGTTGAGCACAAAGCACTATAGAAACGAAAACATCATAAAAGTTTATAGAGATCTATGCGGTTTGAAACCGTGTGATTAGATTAAAATCTTATCTGGAAACAAAGGATGAAGATTTGGAAACAAATTGAAATTTAATTTTTAATCTAACCAACCTAGTATAAGTAATTCAGTGATTATTGGTTATCATCCTTGTCGTTATAGGTTGGTCTTAATTCTTCCGGAGACATATTGGTTAATGACGAAGAAAATTTCCGAGCATTCATACAACTGGCTGTTCGATCGGCTTTGAGTCAAATGGTTCATGCGGATCAGGATCGTAACGCACGTGAGTAACCTAAAGAACAGAAGAAGTAGATTAAACTCAAACTAGCAATGTGTTTATGAGAATTTATACATTACGAGGATCGTGGTTGCCATCCGTAGAAAGCAGATTTCACCTTCACTTTTTACCATAAGGTACATTTTTTTAGAAAATGCTCGTGGGTTTGCTCCTCATGTATTCTCAGTTGGTCAGTCAGTACAGGTACAAGTGGTTAGTTTAATTTACGTTCTCAGCAGTTCTCTGAACGAGTTAAATTGTGTTTAGACTCCTGGTGGTGGTGAAGTTGTAGAAACAATGTCTGCCCCAATTTTGGTACATGCGGAGGTTCAACAACATTCTGCTGTTAATGCTGTTTCCACTTCAGCTCCTGAGTATTCACAAAATATTCCTTCAATAACTTCGAATAGTAATTTTTTTAACCAATATTAGTTTATGCGTACTCGTTTTTATGGCTTGATGGTTGATTGGTACTAGTTTCGTTGTTTTTTTTGAATGGATTTCTACGCTGATTTTACTTGTAGGTGCTTCGAATGAACAGCGCATTGATTCCTTTCTCCGGGAAGATGGAAGCCGTAATATTTTAACGGAGGTTTGTGTTCTACTGGTTTTGTTTGGAAATCGGAGTGCTTCTTATATTGTTATGGGGAAATACTTTTTTGTGTGGGAAAACTGCTACGTTTTTCTGCACGGGTTGTGCAGGCTGCGGCAAAATAGCATTCGTTTTTATTTTTAGATGGCTAACGCAATGACGCTTGGATTCGAAAGTAGGCTAATAACGATTCTCGACATGTCTGGTGCTCCAACGTCATTGTTACGTCCAGGAAATGGTGAGAATAAAAGTTTCTCGCAGATACTAGTATAGAACTAGTGAATAATTCTCCTTTGAGTTGAAAAGTGTTTACCGAGATGTTAAAGCATGAAAAAGAAAGAACGTTCGGTGTTAGTTAATCTCTGAAGGGTGCTGCATGCGTCCGACTTTATCAAGCATTGCAGTGACAATTGAATGTGTGTTTAGCCCACAAAACGATTTTGCGGCGGTTTTCTGATATGTCACGTTAGTGGTTCTTATTCTTTCAAACAAGTTTGACAAGAATTTACCAACTATTGAGAGATCGCTTGGTTACTCCCTGACGCACAATGGAACCAGTGACCCATTGTGTATTGCGGAGTCCATCTTACCAGTGCGGCACACTCGATCTTGTTGTATCACTTTTTTTTAGAACAAATTTTGCCATGGTTTATAGGGGCTGGCGTGCTATTACATCTTGAAGCTCTACTCTTGAACTTCGCTACTCTTGGTGATCTTGCAAGTATGTTAGATTTCAATATGACGCCATTAGAATTTCATCGAGCTCATTTCCGAGCACATGTCATTGAGAACCAGTTAAATGGAAACTCTACTCCTACAGATGATGGTGAGTTGTACAGCGTTATTCGTTACATGTTTCTTATCGACTTATGCCTCTGCTGAGTTTATGTCAAGTGTTTATAGAGAACCAGTTTTTAAACAATTTTCTTAATTCGCGTGGTTGATGATAGAGATGAAAACCGAGTATCACTTACGCACAGAGTGGACCTGCGAGCGCATTCAGCCCTGCTGCGAAATTTTTTTTTGTCTGCATGGCCGCAACATATGTATATCCACCACGTGTAAGTGATACAGTGGCTCACCTGGCTATAGAGCTGTTCCCTTGATGATGGCGAGGTTACAAGCATAGCATAAGCAACCATTTAACTTATTTCAGAGTTTGGTTTATGGGGCAACCCACCTGATTTCAGCTGAACAAGACACGCTCTCTGCATACACATAATCATGCGTGCATACATAGAGGGAAAGCTTAACTCGCCAATCGTGAAATTTCGAAAAAAAACGGTAGTAATCAAAGGATTCGTACGGAAATTCTTGTGCCATTTGTGCCCTTCAAGTTAGCGAAGCCCATTATGTAATTCTGGCTTGCAAGTGAAACACATTAAGGTTTACTGCTGTCCGCTTGAGTTCTTTAGTGGTTAGGAGGGTTTAAATGATACACTTAACCTTAATTCAAATCTTTCTTCTCATATTGGACTATTCTGGAGATTTCAATAGAATTACTCTTCTGCACTTGTAAATTTTTAAATGCACATTATAGACTTACTTTCCGCATCCGAACGTCTGGCAGCGCTTCATTCATCTATCGCATCTATTATTTGTACTGCCGGTGGTGAAGTTGAGCGTATTTGGAATGGTAGATTGTTAAGCATACCACAAACAATCCGTAACGTCGAAATAGCAACAATTCAGCAACTTCTCCGGTCTTTATTGAACAGGACTAGTGAGTTATTTAGTTTTGAAGTTTTTACATATTACGTTAGCTTTCACTTATAGTTTCCGATGCTGAGTTCAGCCGTCGTATACAGAACACCCTACGTGACTACGTTCGCCATTTGGTAGCACTTGGGAACTACTCGTTCAGTAACTCAGAGCAAACAGCGTATATAACGATAGTGTTTGAACTTCTGGTAAGTATCATAGGCCAATTGTGGTAAATGAGTGAAGTGCTAGTGTCTTTAGGTAAATGCCGATAGAAGCATTGGGAATGCTGATACAAATCTGACCAGGTTGATGCATTTAAGGAGATTTGTACTGCCGCGTATTGTAGTTCTTCTGCGTGGGCAAGGTTAGGTTTCATTCGCTGTTGTTCTTATTCTACGTTTGTTCATGTTAGGAGGTGCTAGACAATTCCTTTGTTAACCTTTGCCAAAACGTATATGGAGTAGTGGACGAATTTTCTTATTTCAGGACCTTTACCGAACCTTGATGAAATTCCGTCTCGTCTTCTAGCTTGGACTGATTGTTTGCGCCCGGATGTTTCATCGATATCGGATGTGCATTCTCCCGAAGATGAACATCAAGTTTGTAATGCCGTACATAATGGTGTGAATGAGGATTATCACGATAGTCATGACGAGGTTTGTATACACATATTTCTGAGAGAACCTTTTTTCAACTAAAATGCGATTTTTCTGTGTTATCAAACCTGTGGTCTTGTAAGGCGCTATGCTTACGTTGAAATTTATTTTGTGTTTAAATTATTCCTCCAATTCTCTGACTTACTTGCATTTGTGGAAAGTACTATAAAAAATACTTCTATTCCCACGTATTTTTTTGTGCTGTCGACTGCATCAGTTGGGCATCTTTGGCCCAATTGGTCTCCCAACGTTTTATTGCAGTTGCAGTAGGAACGGTTTAATTGTTGTTAGATGGAAGTATTTGGTTTAAAAATTGTTGAAGACAGAAGGTTGTTATAACTACTGGGTAATATCAACATATTTAAAGTGCTTTTGGCTGTGTTTGTTCCAATAATTTCGCTGTATTAGTACCACCCTATACTTGGATACTTGGATGGCCCATCCTAACTGATTATGCGGGCTCCAGTACGATTTCCATCTTCTCGGAGGTTTTTTGGTTTAGCTGTTGTGGTTCTTTGGAGCTCGAAGTCAGCCTGACCAAAGTCTGCCCCATGTCACGACCACAAGCAGTCGCTGCCCTTGTGGATCAGAGGGAGATTTGCCACTATGCGACTAATTTGATACCAGGACAGTGGTAGATCCTGGTATTGGTTTACTCTTAACTACGCTCCCTGATGGAAGCGCCGGTCTCAACTTGGCAGACCCATCCAGGAGGATGAATCCTCCGCTGTACATCTCGGCCCGACACCGAGGTACTCCTTGCAGCCACGATGAGGTGGTAAACCGTTGAGAGGAGTGTCCTCCTATACTTTTGAAACTTACTATTCCTACATTCATGGATTTAAAAGGTCAATAAAAAGCGCTATTTCTTCGTCGCACTATTTTCCCGCTCTTTTCTGTATGCCATTCCATTCTTTAAGAAGCATACGAATTCAAGAGACCCAACACACAATTTTTTGAGTAGCACCACTGTGTCATTTTGGTCAAGCGACGGTGGATGCGCTCTTGGTGTTTGTGCTAATGTATTTTCATGCGATTTATCATACATTTTGAACTTCGGAGCCTTCATAAGTTAAGCAACTGGATCTGCGTTCAGTTTAGGAGTTGTTTTTAATATCATTGAATTTTCATCTATTAACACATGAATAGTGCGAAATGAAAATAGTTTGAACCTGTTTTCCCTAACTAGACTCGAAGTCGTGGTACTCCTTCAATCGGACCGGCTGCTGCCAAGAAAAGGAAGTTGGAGGATGAAGAGGTACTTTCTGATGGTCAAGACGTATGAGTGATGGTAATTAGAGACGGTTTTTTAGGAATTCATTTCTAATCTCGTTATAAGATGTTTATTGTGATCGTTTATGCCCTTACTTTTAGCTTAGTTTGGTTTTGTAACTCACCTCCGATATACCTCTGCTTAAAGTTTTTCTTCAATTGTTGTTCCTTTCAAGGATTTGTAATAGTAATATCCACGCCATCCCAATGACTGAGTTTATTTTCTAGCGCTGATTTGCTAGTCACCACTAAGTAGAAAAAATTGTGAATGTTTTAATTAGCATGTTTTTTCGGGTAGTTACGTGTTAAAGTCGCTTCTGCATAGGTATAGCAATGCATGTTTGCTTTTTCGAACCGTTTGCTACAGTGCTACAATGCACTGCTTATAAAACCTCATACACTTTTCTAGCATAGAACCGTAATTTTCTTTTTTTAAAATGTTACATGTTTGCTAATTTGAAAGTTATATGTGCTTCTTCAATTCTGAGAACACGTGTGATACTAGTTTTATGTTTACTTCGAATAAATATCTTTTTTCTATATTAGAGCGAAGCGTCTTATTATCGCAGTTAGTGCTGTGCAAGTTATTTTTTCAGAAATTTTTCAAACAATGAGAGGAATCTCATTGCTAGTACTATTAGGCTTATATTCCTGAATATTGGGATTTCAGCTCAAGCCATCAACATCACACGCTTGCTTTGGGATGTCTACCGCTACGCGAACTGGAACTGGAAGTGAAGAGGATGCTCAGTCAGCTGCCCAGCTCCGAGGCTATGATGGAGATTGGGCACGATTTTTTCCTGTATATTCTTCATGATCTTTGACGTCTTGTAGTACGTGTTTCTGTTAAAAAGATATGTGCATTTAGGACTGGGTTGAGACAATAGAGTGCGATGCACTATCAGGTCAAACAAATCCTCGTCTACTTCGTAATCCTAGTGACATGTATCAGATGGGGCATTTAGAACATGGAAGAAGAGTAAGTCATTTTGTTCTTTGATGCACTGAATCAGTTTTTTCTCTAATAAATGTCCTAGTTTCAGCAAGTAGTGCCCGAACATGCATCCGAAGAAAGTTTGCTATCTTCCGCAGCGCAAGAAATTGTTGGAAATGTCTTTCGTGGTAATATCCCAGTAAGTATTGACATCGTCTTACCCGTTTACTGAAGCGCTTATATGTCGAGTTATTATTTCTGTTAGCTGTTTTTGCATACCTTTCAGCAGATTGTGTGTCATTATCCGGTAAATGTTGGGACAGTAGAGAGATTCTATTTGTCATCAGTGCCTACCTAATGGCGTTTCTTTTAGACTACCATCCATGAAAATATCAGCTCAGGTGCTGCCTTGAGTGCGTTGGATGAGTTGATGGTCCTTGCAATTCAACACCGAATTCTAGGAGACTCTGACTACGATTCTTCCCAGTATCCAAATGTAGCTCGGCAGTTTCATAAGAACCATGGATTGCTGTGATAATGGTGATACATTCTCATTGTTTCTGGCTGTTCACTTGTTTTCAGAATTGATATTTGTACTTTTTAGAAGTTTGTTTTTGTTCTCCTTTTTTAATTCTATTTTGTTTGCTCTCTCGGATTGAAGTAGATGGAGAGATAACTAGGATTTTTCTGTGTGTTGGCTGCTTCATATCTCGAGTTTGTTTAAATACGGAAAATTTCCTAATTACATTCTCATATTGCGAGCGTTCATATTTTTTGAGAGAAACGGCAGTATTAGTCTCGGTTTCTAAACGATCCTCCCTATTGACGTTCTGGGAATGCCAAAAATAAATGCGTCAGTTTTGTTAGCATCATATTTTTCTGGGGTGTTGCAGTACACAAGTCTACTAATCTTGATTTTGGAAGGGCGGTTATATCCGCAACTTAAAGTTGAGCAAGCGAACCTCTGCAGAGTTTGTTACAAATAAATTTCAATCTCATTAACGTGAGTCAGAGATATCACACTAATTGTTTCGAAGCCTTCGGATTGGTGAAAGATGAAGGAGACTACGCGAAGTGTTTCTGAAATCTTAGCTCGTGCTAGAAGAAGCGCCAGAAAACAGGTTATTAGGTGCTGTTAATCACAAACATTAGGATGCATTGAGAATTAACATTCTAGGATGAGTTCACTAGGGGCGGCTTCCACTTCGTAGCTGTATGGGACCACATTTTGGAATCGCAGTGCGTTCATGAGGGTAGTGTGTCAACAAGTGACGATTTAGAGTGTTCTGTAAGTTTTGTATTGATTCCAGTATTGACAGGTGTAATATATGCATATACATGTAGATATAGATGCGTATGTAACTTACTTTAATCACTTAGTAATTTACTGTGACTTTGCTCACTTGGATAATTGGACAGCCCATCCTCAGCGCTTGCGTGGGTTCCAGAATAGTTCCCATTTTTTCGGAGTTTTGCTGGTTTAGTCGTTGTGATTTGCTGGAGTTCCAAAGTCTGCCTAGCCAAGGTTTGCCCACGTCGTCACCACCAGGCAGATGTTACCCTTGTGGATCAGAGCGAGATTTGCCACCATACGACTACTCTTGGCTAGGTTGCCTCATGGAAACGCCGATCTCCTCAGCTTGGGTGACCCCACTAGTTGGATGAATCCACCCGCTGTACGTTGCAGCCCGACATTTAGAAACGCCTCCCAGCCACGATGAGCCGTTGGGACGGCTATTGAGAATAGTGAAATTAAGAGGCAAGATACCAAATGTGAGACACTGTTTGTGCTGTTCGATCGAGAGAAGCCTTCAGTACTGCTATGAAATGCTACGAGAACGAGTTCAAACTTTCTGGTACTCATTACAGTTTTGTACCAAGCCTCTGTGGGACCAACTATCTCACCAAAGATGGCGACCGCCTGTGACAAAGATCTGAAAGCACCCTATGACATTTCCCTCGGGGTTCTACGGAGAGTAGTCTCAACCGCTATTTCAATGACGTTCATAAAGAAGTCCGAAAATGCTCAAAAAGCAGCCTGGAAATATACACGAAAATCCGAGTGCGTTTGTGGTGTTTTTAGGATGCGAAAAAACGAATCGAATGCAGTAAATATTGGGACTTGCACTATGTGTCTTGTGGATTCGTGTGCAAAAATAAGTAAATATATATGTATATATTCACACTTAAAAGATAGAACGATAGAGCTCTCACTGTTCGTCAATCTCTGAGGGATGTGCCATGCAGTTGACTTCATTTAGCATCGTTTGGAGGTAGTTGAATGCACATCTGGCCGTTACAATGACTCCCGGTGGCCTACCGATGTGCCGAACCAATGCTGCTATCCTACCAGACAAGCGTGGTACCAATTTGCCGATCCCGAAAAGATGCAAAGTTTGGTGGACCAGGGGCTCGGAGATAGATCCCATGTGTATTGTAGGGCGTCTCCGACCACTGCGCCACAAACATCCTTATATACACGCATGCGTACGTAAAATTATGCAGACATTTATGTCACGCGTAATCGCATTAATCATCAAGTAACTCCTTGGTTCACCAATAAGATCTCGGTGCTTGCTGCGCGATTTCTGCAGTAAGATCATTAAACACGAGGAGCCTCACAATTTTAATTTTAAGGATAAAATGGATAAAGCTCTTGGCGTTGATCAATCCCTGAGGGATGCGCCATGCATTCGACTTCACTGAGTATCGTTTGGAGGTGATCGAACGCATATCTGGCCTTCACAGTGTCTCGCAGTGGCCTACCATGGACGTTTGGATCGATTCCACGTGTGTGTCGCAGTGGCGCCTCCAACCATTGCGCCACACCCGCCCTTAATTTCAATATAAGACCTGTTAATATGTTAAGACATGAATCATCTCTTACGCATTCGCATCGCTACACCAACACTAAGGAAAACTCGCTTAAACATTTCTTTGGTATATATACATGTATATATTATGTACCTCCTAACGGTTTACCGCCTCATCGTGGCTGGAAGGTGTTCCTGGGTGTCAGACCGCGATGTATAGCGGGGGATTCATCCCCTGGCAGAGTCTTTTAAGCTGAAAAGTAGTCCGGCGTTTCTATTAGGAAGGAAGCCTAGCTAAGAGTAAACCAATACTAGGATCCACCACCGTCCTGGTATCAAAGTTGCATGGTGTTGAATCTCCCTCTGATCAAGAAGGGTTGCGACTGCCTATGGTGGTGAGGACCTCTGGCAGACTTTAGCCAGGTTGACTTCGGGACTCCAGGGAACTACAATGATTAAACCAGCAAGAGTCCGAACAATGGAGATTGTGCTGGGGCCCGCACAACCAATGAGGACGTGCCATTTAAGTATCAGGTATCAAGTATGTGTTATTTGTGTACAAGCGCCGATTTCTACAAGGCTGATGCAGAGTAGCTGGAGCGCGAGCCCAGTGGTTCTAAAATGCCATGCAAAGTACGCTTTTCCAGTTCAATCATGTAACGTGTTACCACCTATCCTTTCTTCCATCCGAGGTCTGCAGATTGGTACCAGATTTGTCTGCGAAGACAGAAACAATGAGTTGTTTCTAAATTGACGCACCGCTCAGGGATTGACTAACGCTGACAGCTCTGTACTTTTTATAAGAGCGGACAGTTTAATTTGAAGAAAAAGAAGAAAAACATACAATCACGAGATAATACGATATGTCCGAGTGAAACCATATGCCAGTATATTTTCAGCGATGTCTATTTGAGAGGTCACTTAGACTGCCGGAGCTCCCAGAAATGGTTTTCCCGAAGAACGTTCTAACCATAAAATTTCTGCGGTTTCCCAGTCGGTATTTTCTTCAGTTAACATTACTTCGAAAATCGTTTTAAATAAGGAATAGTTCCTATGTGGCATGATTATCAGCTTAGTCCAAGATGTTTCATTTCGCTTAGCTTTACATTTTTTCCGTATGAAGAATTATAACCATCGAGAAGGTGGTCTTCGTTCTGTGCGCCATGGAGCCCAATCGCTTACATCTCCTCATGTGGTTGTCGCTAAAACACGCCACATGCTTGACTCGACCAATTTCTTACACCTTGGCGTATGACAAGATCTATTATCCTTAGTCGTAAATGTAGATCGGAACTTCGAATTCTTTCTCTCAGTTGCCTTATGGGGCTAATTCCTAACTCGATTTCGTGTTCGATAGCATAGTGATTTCTCATTGTGTGTACCTTGTGTTCACGTTTACGGTGCGTCCATAAAGTCTAGAAGAATGACATAATCGCAGATAAAGAAGGCACGGCTTCGGGTGTTTCTTCTGCTCTATCCTCACTCTATCCTCGGTTCTCTTCTGTGCTCTCCAAAATGCTAGATTTTCTGTCTGCTCAGCACTGGAGTGATGTCATATTGCTTTGTTGAACTATTTTCTTCACTTCAGTGTTTTGATGTTGGTATATATTTCATGAATAATCTTTATGTGTTGAGTAAGGGTCACGTAACTGTCCATACCTTCTTCCCTACCCTGTTCTGTTACAACTGAGGCAAAGGCCTATTTCAAGTCTATGAAAGTGTGACAAACGATGTAAATGTTCTTATGTAATCCAGTCAGGTACGCTTGTTGTATGGTTCTTCACCCAAAAGGTAGAGCGTCGAATTTTGTCGGAACCCTCGTTGCTTTTCAGGAAAGAGGTTCTGCTTCTTCTATTGCTTACATGTTCGAAATAGCCTCGACAATGAAGAACGAGAGAAATAGGACTTCCGCGCCTCCTAAAACCAATGTTTCTTTTTAACAGAAGGGAATTTGTATCTTGTCGGCAATGATCTGTGCATTCTAATGGGCTTTTGACCTCAACTAATAAACTTCTTACGAACTGGTATATTTTTGTTCAAATTTTAAAGCGTGGTTTTCGAACCACATGGGTGTTACCAACTCCACGAGAGAGAAGAGGAGGTGACTGTAGGAGAAATCGAAGTGGGATTCCTCTATGAGTTTCTCCATTTCCTTTCTGCAACAAGTGACTTTTCCATCTCAATACTGGTTAGAGATCATCAAGTCTTAATTTAGAGTTTTGAATTGTGTTACGGACACTTTTTCTGGCGTCTTCAGCTCATTCTTTATGGTGCTATATTCTTAAGATCTTAACTTATTCGCTCTTTGGAGTTCTTTGCTACTAGGTGCTACTCCACACCTGAAGTGATGATTGCCCGCAGTTTTCACAATTCCACGTGTCCCTACAAGTTTGAATTTTTCTGGAGACAGATGGCATCTCGGTGATTTCTGAATCCACATGCTTTTTTTGCACTAATGATGTTTTGGATAAGCAGATCATATTGCTTGTCCATGTTTCCGTAAAAGACGGTATCGTGCTGAAAGATAGCTAAAGCTGTCAGCAAATCTTGCTCTCTGTTCTGCGAAAAGAAATGTTTTGTGCAAGGGACGCAATCATTTAATCTCAGGTTTGAGGAAAACCTGGATGTTGGTTGGGGAAAATTCTCGATTCATAGTAACGTAGCCCATTTGTTATGGTAATCTCTATAATGAGATCCCGACGTCCATCATTAAGAGGAACATTTGTCCAATTTTGACTTACAATAAATGGTCTTGATCATCTTTGTTTCCTTATGGACCTGAACAATCGCTCGACTCGTTTATTCCATTCGATTCCGTGAGCGTGATGTGTCTTCGGATGTATTACATCGAGAATGCCTCAATATCGTTTCCATAGGCTAGCGTTGGAGAGCATGTAACTGGAATTATCAGAGCCAGCACTGGTTTACATTTTTTCTAGCTTAGCAGTTGTGCACGACCGTTAGGTGTGGCGTGTGTGGCATAGTTGTCGGAGGCACCCTGCAGAACACATGGGATAATTCTCCACGCTCTAGGCTCAACAATCCATCCCCTCATCCCTCCGAAGTCTGCATTAGTACCGGACTTGTCTAGGAGGACAGCAGCACTGACTCGATACATCAGTAAGCCACCGCGAGTCGTTGTAACATGCGTTCCTTCCAAACTTCCAACGCTGCTTATTGAAGTCGAATACATTGCGCGTACCTCAGGAATTGATCAACGTCGAGGGCTTCCTCAGCTTCAAGTTATGCAATGACGCCTAGTTTTGCGTGGCCACCGCTTGGTACCATGTCTTATTTCTCATCATTACGAATTGCTTGTTTCTCGATAATAGGCGACAATTTCTTGATAACTGAACTAGAGAGGTTGAAAACATACTAGAATTATACCAAAAAGTTCACTGTGTTGCGGAAAAGGTATGGATTATAAGTGTTATTATTTGTTATAAGTTACTATGGTTCATCATGCAAGCAAATTGCTGCTAGTAGTTCCAAGTAAACTTACAATCCTTTACCAGGGGAATTGTCGGTCAGTGAACGCGTTCGAGAAAAGAAACGTGTTCCTTTTTTTGGAAATTGTCAACCGTAGAGAACACCTTTCAGTACATCACGGCTGCTAAAACATCTGTGTTGTATAAGCTACCCACTGACTAGAAGAAGTTTACGACAAATGTTTTGTGTGAGACAATAAACCAGTGCAACGAATATGACCTCTACAGAGGTCAATCTAGCTATGGTCAAACCCTTCCAACCTCAACCTACGTATAGCTGCTGTAGAGATCGCGTTGTCGTGTGAATGTTAAACGTAAGATTTAAGTCGTTAATTGTGCATAGAATCGATGTTCGTGGACAGTCTTTTGTTAGCGAGGACAAGGACGCGAATGACTACTCTCCTATTGCATACATCGTGGCGCAATCTCAATGCGCATTGAAATCAAGATGTACGGTCCCGCGCAAGAGACGACTTGCTGGCTTCATGAGACTATCGTTCTGTTGTTCGAATCGCTCACATTTTTCCCATGTCTCTCTAACTTTGTATATGCTCTGTGTTCTTCAGTGTATTTTTCCATATTCTTGGACCTCACTTATATGTGATCTAGCTTGTGTGTGATGAGAAGAAATTAGTCCATTGTCTAACCATGGCGTTTTTTGCTTTCCACGTGGTTTGTATGATAGTTGAAGTGTATTTCTGCGTCTTTTTCATATCTACTGATTCTATTCCACTGTCCGAAACCGCTTTTGGAAGTATAGCTGAGAATACCAAAACCCATCGACCAGCCCTAGTATAAAATTTGCATTTCTTCGTATTTTTGTTGAGCAAATACGAGATGTTGCATTATTCTTTATTCCGCTAAAGCTGACGTTAAGGCGGATTTCGTTTTCCTCAGAGCCTGGAATGGTCAAGTTGACAGCAATCTACCCGGCTAAACACCTCTATAACCAAACAAAGAAAACGCTAAGGCAAGATTTCAATCATACTGAACACAGAATACCTTCTTTGCACACTCACCGGTTTCGATGAGTCTTCGACTAAGTATGTCGCGTGGAGACCAATCTCACGGAATTACACAAGGAAGCGTAACGTGCCCATCCCATCAGAACAACAGGCTTATATACTGCCCAATATCACGTGTGAATGAAGCATTTTTCACGGCACACAAAGGAGAAATAAACATGTATGGCTTCAAGACAGAGCAGTTGATGGCACTCTTAAAAGAATGCTTGAGCTGCTCAATCTTCAGATGGTCCGGAAAATACTACGCTCAAATAAGAGCGTTGGCAATGGAACGGCGACTAGCACCAAGCCTTGTCAATGCATTTATGTCTAAGGTGGAAACACTAGTAATCGACCTCGGGCCGCTACTCTACTGTAGATATATAGATGACTGTTTTGTCGTTTGCCCAACACAAGAGGAAATGGACAAATGTTTCGAGTTGTTGAACGAACACTCAGAGTATATCAAGTTCACCCGAGACAAACCAAAAGGAAACTGGTTTCCATTCCTGAACGTCCAAATTAACCTGTCAGAAAATGGCTACATTACGAAGTTGCACCGAAAACCAAGTAGTAAGAACATCTTGGTTCATTACCTCTCCTCTCACCCCTCTCACACGAAAAGCGCGCTTGTAAGAAACATGTTTCGAACAGCTACCAGCGTGTGCACAGGAAGATAGCAGAGAGAGGAGTCCCGGAACTTGGCATGGAAAATAGCCATTTTTAATGGCTACGAAAGTGTAGCTCGAAATAGGTGTAGAGGAAGCCACAGGCCTCCCAACGGTAACTCTAGCGGCAATTAGGTCTCGTTTATCCTGCCCTTCATCTAAAATGGTGCAAGTGCAGCTATAAAACGCTGCTTAAGAAGGGCGGGTCTAGAGAATTCGGTAACGATAATTGAAATGCCACCGAAGTAATCTTAGGCGCCAGCTAGTTCGTAACCGCCAGTATGATCGTCTATGTGCAACGCAAAATTGCATAATTTGCCCCAATGGTGGAGACGGTGATTGCATGAGCGCAAGTATAGTTTATCTGATCTTTTGTAAGGCTTATGGAGACGAATACATTGGCGAAACGGGTAGACCCCTCTGTGTCCGCATGAAAGAACACCTAGCCGGCAAAAATAGGCCAAATACCCCGCTAGGAACGCATAGGACCCAGAGACATAACGGGGAGGACTTTGAAGTACGTGTCACGATCCTCGCACAGGAATCGAGAACACAAACGCGCAAAACTCTCGAGGCGTCCTGGGTTAATTCCAGAAATTCGAAAATGAACCGCAGTGAAGAATGCCTCATTATCACGCGTAATATTGGACAGTAAATAAACCTGTTATTCTGATGGGAGGGCACATTACGCTTCCATGCGAATTCCGTGCGTCTGGTCCCCACGCGACATACTCAGTGGAAGACTTATAAAAAGCGGTGAGTGTGCAAAGAAGCTATTCTGTGTTTAATGTGATTGTAATCTTAGTTTAGCGTTTTCTCTGTTTGGTTATGGAGATCTTTGGCCGAATAGATTGCTGTCAACTTGAACTTTCCAGGCTCTGAGGAAGGCGAAATCCGCCGAAATGTCAGCTTGTTTGTGAATAAAGAATAAAATAACAGCTCGCGTTTGCTAAACAAGAATATGAAGAATTAGCTGATCAATGCCGAGGTTAATAGAATGTCGGTCGTGGGGTTTATAAAATTTAGGTTCGACAAGTCATCGATTGAATAGAAAAGGACATGAAGGCGTTATGTGATGAATGAGTAATTTCTGTAAATAAAAATATTGAAAGAGAATCAGTTCTGATCAGCTCTGTGCACTATATCGTTGCAATAAAAAGGTCGTCACTGCCTCGCAGTTTAGATGCGCATTGAAATCAAGATGTGCTCTCTAAAACGTGTATCAGCGAACGTATTGATATCAGTCAATGCGCATGTTTGTGAAAGATTTAATGAACAGACTTGGATGAATGCCGTCTTTCCTTCCTAACCAGTCCTACGGTATCGTACGCAATCTTCCTTCCCTGCAGCTTCCGGTCCTCAGTAAGGGATTTAGATGGTGGTGTGCTGCGTGCACTATACGCGCATATTGTCGTAATAATACTTCCAGGTTGTTAGAAAATTTTCCACTACGTCTAAGTTTCGGTGGTATCGCTTTCTTCACGGCCACGATAAGTTGATTCAAGTGTCCACTGTAGTTGCTTTTTTATGCCATGCGTCTTCGCGTCCAGTGGAGCATCCCACGAATATGTTGGCGTCACTCATTACTGTCTTTTTATAGGTTTTTTTGGCAATGAAATGACATGAACATCTCACCTGATTTGTCTTTTAGACGCCTTCACCTTGACAGTTCGTCCTCTAAATCCAGTTGCATCTCCTATCAGGTACACGGTTGCTTTTGGTCTACGTTTCACCTCCTCTTTATCACAAACGCGCCAAATAGCCTTGCGACTGAGAAGCTCAGGATTCCTCAACGAGTGATAAATATAAATATGGATTATATTTAGGAAACAAATAAGTGCATATGTTCTACAGTGTTCTATATAATCTTTAAAATATGCTATGCCGTATTTTCAGGTAGTTCCATAAATTTTAATGCCCTAGATGCCCTCAAAATGGTGTCTGCAGATGTTTTGCCGAATGTTCAGGCTCGTGTTTTTTTTTTCATAATATCTTTGGCATATTCACTGAAATTAATTTAACCTTGGTTGTTAAAGTCTATTATTTCTGACACACAGGAGAAAAGAAACAGTCGAAACGAAGGACTCGCATGGTGTGGTGGTGAAGGCGTTACTCCGTGGAAATGACAATAACGCGTTCGTTCCCCAACGCAGACACCTGCGGTCCGGAGTTTTGCAAACATCTCAGCATTACAACTTTAGCAGACTTATCCCATGATTCTAGAGCGAATCGTGCTCGACTACCATTGCGCAACATTCAGTAAATTCGGTCACCCTTTTCAGGGAAAGTAGTACAAATAGTTCTTATTTATAACAGTGTATGTACTGAACTACTGAGTGGGACAAGTAGAGGGAACCTTACCAGTTTTTTGTCTAACATTTTTATAGGGTTGTAATATGTGTTCTTACTCACCCTTCACGAGTATCATGTTTCCTGTGAATTTTTTCTCATGCGATTGGCTTCTACATTCTATATTGTCGGTAGAATTCCTAGCTGTCAGAAAACGTGCGGAAGCAGAAAGAAGGGACTGAAACTAGTGGAATGTAGTAGACCATCTACTGGGGAGATTCTACCTCACCTCCTTAAGTTTCTGTTGGTTTTTTCTTACTTAATGATTTTTTCTGGAACTATATTTTACACTCTCTTTTTCTAGAAGGAAATTATGAGTTGGTTTGTTTCCACAGAATTCAGGCAACGTGAAATCCAAAATATGAAATCTGTGAGATAGTTGGTGACTTGTAAATGGTTTCTGTTTTCCGAGTCATTTTCCTCAACTGAAAAGTTTATGGTATTTAACTGTTAAGGTTGCACCATCATCGGCTTGGCAGGAAGCGAGACAAGGTGTCGCGGAGAAAACATCCCGTCCGTTTGACTGGACATTCACATCAAAGTATGCTGGAACAATCCGCGGTTGTACAGTCAGTGCTTGCTCACATATCTTTTTAACTAACTTTTAACTAAACTTGAGTGATTGTAGTACTTCGCGTTCCGTCTTAACTTCCACTACCATTTATTTAGTTCTCTATATCTACAGCGATATACCTTCATTGGTTAAGGTCGAACCGAGTAATGAAGCTATAGATTTGGAGCGACTGAAACGACAAGAACCGATTGGGTTTTACTCCCAGGTTACACTGTATGAAGATGAGTTGGCCGATCATGGTACCGCTCAGGTGGTTTTGAATTGCTATCAAAAGCGCATTGTCTTTCCAATGAACATCTCCATCTCCATTACAGATGTCTGTTAGGCTCCGTGTTATGCCAGGTTTCTTTTTCGTCTTGATGCGGTTTTATCTTCGAATAGATAGAGTAATTGTTCGGTGGGTTACTTTCATTCAAGTGTTAGAGTTTTTGGTTTACCTTTTGTGTCTAACTAATCCTATTTGAAAACTTATCCCTTATCACTCATTCATATTGAAATCCAAAACGACTGCACAGTACACCTCTTTCGGTCTTCATAAGGCTTTAGAAAACTCGGCAAGAATTCTAAAATATGTTAAGCTTAGGTGACTACTTCAGTAGTTTTAGTATAAAGTCCATTTAAAAAAATTATTTTTGAGTTTTGTCCATAAATCCGTAGTACCGTCCTCGAGATCACTGGTGTCTAAAAAAGAAATACTCATACTCTGAGCAAGTAGAAGCTTTCATAGACCAGTTTATAGCAATCAATTGACGTCTATTTGATATGGTCAGGATGTTTTACCAATCTTTGCAAACGTTCTTCGCTCTATCTTTAAGATCTTTTATAGGTTTTGAACCAGTAAATTAGTGCTGTTGTTGTCATCGTCCTCAGTAAAGGCTATTTTTTGTTTTTTAAGTCTTAGCACTAATTTCCAGGGAGGAACTCATCTTACGTAATACTGTTTGAGAAGCAGCGTTTTGGATTTTATCATCATCTTATTCGTCCATGATATCAGCTATTTATAGTCGTATTATACGTACACTTCTTCGAATGCTGCGTTCGACTCAGCATTTCTAGCAGCAATTTTTTATATACGGAGCAACATCACAAATTTGTATATCACTTCTTTCATTTCTTGCGTATACACTCAACCAAGACCTCTATGTCTGCGCGTGGTTCCAGCTTCCGCTTATGGATTTTAGCCTTTATGAAAGTCGTTGAATGTTGGTCAAGTCAATTAAGCTTGTAATCCTGGGGTAACCGTGCTAGAGCATCCTTAGGTCTTGTGGATCATCGGGGGCTCTTCCAGACAAGTCTGGCAGAAATTTGCAGACCACCCTGGAGCGCTAGGAAGCTTCAGTGACTTGATACGTAGTTGAGCCATGGCCTTATAACTATTAGGCAATATTATACCTTTTTATTTTCTGCCTACTATAATTTCGCGGCAGGGTACTAAGCGAAATACAACCACAACGTTGCTGAGATATTTGCAAAACTCTGGACCGCAGGTGTCTATGTTGGAGAACGAACGCGCTATTGTCCTTTCCGAGGAGTAACGCGTTCACCACCACACCATGCGGGTCCTTTGTTTCGCCTGTCTCTCAGCCATTCCCGCTAACGGGTGATTGCTGTGGCAAAGATCGATAGAAATAGCTGAGAGACAGGCGAAACAAAGGACCCGCATGGTGTGGTGGTGAACGCGCTACTCCCCGGAAAGGACAATAGCGCGTTCGTTCCCCACCATAGACACCTGCGGTTCAGAGCTTTGCAAATATCTCAGCAACGTTGTGGTTGTATTAAGCAATATCATTACTACTATCATACGTGCCCTACCTGTTCTCCATTAATAACACAAACTTTTAAGAACGTGTGTATTGAGCTATGGCTATTGGTACGCTGCTTCTTATCAAATATGACGTTTCTATCAGGTTGCTCGCGATATGTATTCGTAGATGGTGAGTAGTGGGTTAGCATTCCAAACACCGCTGATTTACTCTGGTGGAAAAGTCAATTTAAAAAGTGATCTAGCATTCCTTGCTGCGCTAGAAATGACAAACGAGTTCTGAATTAACGACATTATATTCACTTTGTATGTGCCTTTACGTGTGTGTCGGCGTTCTGACCTGCTCATGCGCTTCGGTCGGAGTACTGAAACCAAATGGAGGTTAGTAGACGCCGTCAGCAGCTAAACCCCACACCAATGGGAAACGTTGGAGGTACACATAGGAAATTCGTCCCACGACAAAAACTTGGCGACCATATGTGAACGCCGTGGGACTGTAGCACCTACAGCAATAAATAGGAAAAGCCACATATCAGATTCTTCCGAAATTAATCTGCGGTTCAACCTCCATTTCAAACTGAAATATTTTAGCTCAGTAAACTTTATTAATCTAAGTAAAAACTGTTAAAATTTACAGATTATTGACAATGAGAAAGAAGTTTATTTTTACCAGCTGCATGGAATTCTGGATTTCTTGAGGTGATGAAGCCGTTGAAGGCAGTTTCGACTCGCGTTCGGTTTCTGAAGCATTTCTCGCACAGGAAGCTGTCCAGATGTTTGGAAAAGTGGTACTTGGTTGGCGAGAGGTCTGGCTAGTAGGGCTGATAAGGCAGGGCTTTGTCGCCTAGCTCGAATTTTTGCAGCGTTGGTAGCGCGATTTTTACCTGGGCGATATTGTGGAGGATTGCTGCCATTCTGTTTACCGATGCAGGGTGAAGCCTTTGAAGCTTCCGGTGTATTTCACAGAGTTACTGGAATTACTTTTTCGTGGTATCCGTTTCGATCGGATTTAGCAAACTGAGACAGAATTAAACCCGCAGAAAACCACTAAGCGGTCAGCATGGTCTTCTTTTGGTTCATTTCTCGCGTAATAGTAGTAGTAGTAGTGCATTCGAAATAAAAGTCTAGTCGGACCTTAATTTCGGAGCAACCTAATGTGAAAAGTGTTGTGCTAATCTCTTGAGCGAGCTTAACTTTTCGAGAAACTTTGGCGCAGAAACAAATTCCAACTTTACCTATTAACTTAAAGAAATCGAAAATGAGACGCATCATTACTGTGAGCTAAAGAGGAGGTAAGATCTAAGTCTAAAGAAACTTTCGCGCTGAGATTACCTGAGATTGGAACTGTTTAAAATTTGTTTCAAAAGTCGTCTTTGGATAC
The DNA here is from genome assembly GCA_900624975.1 of Angiostrongylus costaricensis. Lineage (NCBI taxonomy): Eukaryota > Metazoa > Nematoda > Chromadorea > Rhabditida > Metastrongylidae > Angiostrongylus > Angiostrongylus costaricensis. The sequence continues at coordinate 116,192 of UYYA01004303.1, forward strand.
TATCGAGGTATCATTTTCACTTTTCTTGTTAAATTAAAGGCGTATTTCATTTATATTATCAAACATGTGAAAATACTTGCGGAGGTTGAGTCGAAAATTGTTTTAGCGCTTCTATAGGTTGTTGAAGAAAAGTCGAACTATTAAAAATTTTACGTGATCAAAACAGCTCACTTCACTTTTTTAACACTCACGACGACACCCATTGATCCCAATGTATGCATTTGGAGAAAGAGAGCCGTGTGCATCGGTACCAATGCATTTCCTTTCTCCTTGTTTATTTTACCGCATCCCTCAGGGATTGATCAACACCGAACGCTTTTACGCTTCCAATATTTTGGCATGTTCGTGAACTAGAGAATGATATGAACAGTAGTTGTGTATTGAATATAGCGCTGTCGCCCAGTTCATCAACACGGTAAGTTATCAAAAGCTGCAACCAAGTAAGCTTATTTTTAGATAAAAAACAGCTATTATCTTTAGCTACTGGTTTGTCTCTTTTTATGCTTCATCCACATGCACTTTGCTAAGAGGCGTTGTTGTGCTATGTTTGTGATTTCATGCTTCGAAATTTAGAAATATAACGGAGAATGAACCTCAGTGATGCTGAGATATTTGCAAAACCACAGACCACATCCGGGCCACAGGTGTTTGCAGTGGAGAACGAACGCGCTATTACCCTCTCCAGGAGCTAACGCGTTCACTACCACACCACGCGAGTCCTTCGTTTCGCTTGTCTCTCAACTAGTTCTATCGATCAACGCCATCAGCAATCACCCGTCAAAGAGATTGATCGATAGAACTAGCTGAGAGACAGGCGAAACGAAGGATCTGCATGGTGTGGTGGTGAAGGTGTTACTTCCCGGAAAGGGTAATAGCGCGTTCGTTCCCCATCGCAGACACCTGCGGTCCGGAGTTTTGCAAATATCTCAGCATCATTGTGGTTGTTTCACACGCAATACCCTTTCATGAAAAATTGTAATAGGCAGTAAATAAAAAGTTAACATTATAACGGAGAATGTTTACTCAGCAATCCTAGTTTTGCACGTTTAGAATATGGTGCTTTCAGTGTATGTGACACTCGCGTAGTGGGTGATAATGATAAAGACTATGTAATTCGAGAGTGGAGTCTGAGAGAGGCAAAGGTGGCTGATCTCGACCATCTTGTAAGTTTCAGTTTTTGTTACCTTTTTCCTAATTTTCGGGAACAATTCCAATTGTTTGGCTGACTTATGCTGTTTAGCCTTCGGAAGTGCTTCTTGACGGAAACCAGGTATGGGCATCTCTTCCCATCCTTGAGATGAAAAGTGACAAGATAACTCCTACTTCGAACTAACAAACACCAAGTTTCAGTATAGTAGTTTTTTATATTTAAGATCTTTCTTTTCTTTCTTTTTCATTGATAATCCACAGATGTCTTATTTATGGAGGTGTTACTGTTGATTTTCGGCCAACGGTTCTCATCATGTATGCCTGGAAATTTATTTCTGTTCCCATTTTCGCCTTTATTTCCTGCACATATAGATTTGCTCATAAAATTGTTACCTGGTAAAATCCGTCGTTACAGATTTTCTTTCTTTGTATAGGAACTGGGTTACGAATTATTATAAATTCTTCTGAATTGTTTCGTTGACTTAGAAAAATTACTGTGTTCACTACTATTCTTACTATTGTTATTATTATTATTGTTATTATTATTAATTATCATTATTAGGAATAAAAGGATAAAGCTTTCGGCGTTGATCAATCGCTGAAGGATGTGCCACTGCCACTCATTCGACTTCATTAAACCTCGTTTGGAGGTGACTGAATGCATAACTGGCCTTTACAATGACTCGCGGTGGCCTACCGTGTCGAGCCAGCGTTCCCATCCTCCAAGGTGAGTTTGCTTGCAATGATCAATTCCACGTGTGTGCTGGAAGACGGTCCTGACCGCTGCGCCACACGCCCCCTTATTGTTATAGTTGTTACTATTACCACAACGTTGCTGAGATATTTGCAAAACTCTGGACCGCAGGTGTCTATGGTGGGGAACGAACGCGCTATTATCCTTTCCGGGGAGTAATGCGTTCACCACCACACCATGCGGGTCCTTCGTTTCGCCTGTCTCAGCTATTTCTATCGATCTTGCCATCAGCAATCACCCGTCAGCAGGATTGATCTGGGGCCCCCAAATCGGCATAGAACCCAGTTAAACTGCGGCTGTAGTTGAAATCACAATGCTATACCTTGTTTTTATTTTCTGCCTACTATAATTTCGCGGCAGGGTGCTAAGCGAAATACAACCACAACGTTGCTGAGGACCCGCATGGTGTGGTGGTGAACGCGTTACTCCCCGGAAAGGACAATAGCGCGTTCGTTCCCCACCATAAACACCTGCGGTTCAGAGTTTTGCAAATATCTCAACAACGTTGTGGTTGTATTTCGCTTAGTGCCCTGCCGCGAAATTATAATAGGCAGAAAATAAAAAGGTGTAAAGTCATTATTATTATTATCATTATTACTATTTAATATTATTGTCACTGTTATTGACATTATTATCATTATCATTGTCATTCCACGGTTCTCCCTCATCTGAGGGATTTCGAGCAGGTTAGTCGCGAGACTACGTGGCCCGTCCCCAGGTGGCGGATAGTGGGTTAATCGGGGACGGAAAGCCACCTTTGCTTCCCTGAGACGCAGGTGGGTTCAGGGTATAGACTCCCTGTTTCTGCTGCGCTGATTTGGCACATACTTTCTGTATTTGCTTCGCGTATTCATGCGTGCGTGTGTGGGTGCGTCCTTGCTTATGCGGATTGTATTCTACGAGTCAATTCGGCCACAAGTCTGCAATCAAATGACTGGGAAGCATATGGGAGGCGGTTAGGAGTCGCCTCCAACAAATAAGCTCCATGTAAACTCTGGGAGAGCCTGGCAAGCTGCCCGTGAGTATACCCAGCCCCCACGTTCAGAACCTAGCAAGCTATACGTGGGTATCAAAAGGCTAAAAACTAAAAGAAACGGGCCTCATTTCCCTGACCCTGAAAGAGCCTCCAGTTCTGCAGCGTTGGTTAGGACGAGTACGGAGAGGCTACTAAAATGGCAGTGTCAATGGAAGCTGCCTGAATTTCAAAGAACTATGGTGACGATCTGTACCTACAATGCACGTACACTTGCATCCGAGTCCTCGATAGAAGACTTGCTCATGCAAACAAGAAGGATAGGGTACGACGCCATCGGCCTGGCCGAGACGAGAAGACGGCAGCCTTTCACCGCCGTTAATGACACCGGAGAAGAACTGTTCCTCGGAACACGCGGCAGTAGAGGAGTCGGCGGCGTCGGCGTTCTCGTCAAAACGAGTTTGTCCATGAACATCGATTCATTCGAATAAGTTACAACCCGAATCGGACTTTTACGATTAAGAATACGTAGATAAATTCCCGCTTTGATAATCTTCGTCGTTTAGGCACCGACATCAAACTATGACGAAGAAGAAGTCGAAGCGTTCTATATCGACTTGGAGAACTTCTACAGAGAAGACCACACATTCTTCAAGGTCATCATTGGAGATTTCAACGCCAAAATTGGGCAAAGAAGAACGGCTGAGGAACGTCACACTGGGACCCATGGATTAAAATGGAACGAACGGGGTGAGCAGTTCTCTGAGTTCATCATGACGACCAAAACGATCGATGGTAACTCTCAATTCCAGAAGCCCCACCCTCAACGCTGGACGTGGGAGTCTCCCAATGGAGAGTACCATAACGAAATAGACCACATCATAGTAAATGGAAGGTTTTGCCTAACCGATGCCGCTGTTGTCCTAAAATTCTACACGTGATCAGAGTACCGTATCTTTCGTGCAAGATTCTATTTCTCGCGGAAAGGAGAAAAAGCCGCTAAAATCCAAAACCGAAGCCCCAGCACCACCGTAAACTGGGATTTATTCAATTCATTAGTCGGCTGTTGAGAAGATGTCGTTGTCGATAACATCGGCTACGAATACGATCGGCTCATTCAACATCTTCACGTTAGCGCTATGAAAGCTCAGAGTTCGAAAGTCACCATGAGACGTCTGTGTCCAGAAACATTCGAGCTGATACGCCAGCGTGGAATCGCACGAGTTGCAGGCAACCGCGAACTAACGTCCGAATTTGCAAAACAGTGCAGACAAGCGATAAAATAAGATCTTAGAGAGAGAAGAGCAGCAGTAATGGTCGAAGCTGCAGAGGCTGGGAAAAGCGTTCACAACGCCCACCGAAGTTTCGCCAATTACAAGACCAAGGCGATTGCACTCCGACCCCCAGGCGGAACAGTTACAGCGTCCAGAAAAACAATGGAGAAAATCATTCACGAATACTACTCAGATCTTTTCAATAGCCACGTCCACCTTCTGTCATATGAAATAAGGGAGGATGGATATGTTGTGCCACCGGTTCTCTCTTCCGAAATCCGACATGCCATTTCCTCGGTGAAAAGTCGAACAGCACCAAGTCTGAACAGGATAAAACCGGAACACCTGAACAACCTTCCGCCAGTCCTCATAATCACAGTGGCTCGGTTCATCACACGTTACCTGTCCGAATGCAAGGTCCCTACTCAGTGGAAGACCAGCAAGATCGTGTTATTGTTCAAGAAGGGTGACCTACACGATATCGGCAACTATCGCTCAATCTGTTTGCTGTCTGTCGTCTACAAACTTTTCACTCGAGTCATCCTAAACAGGATTGACAGAACACTGGACGAAGGACACCCATGTCAGCAGGCAGTGTTTGGAAAAGGATTGAGTACGATGGACCACATTCACACAGTAATAAGGCTCATTGAAGTATCGCGAGAGTACAAGAGACCGATCTTTTTCACTTTCATCGACTTATAGAAGGCCTTTGATTCAGTTGAGATAGAAGCAGTCTTGGAAGCCCTTGATAGTCAAGGAGTCCTTACTGAATACATAAAGAATCTTCTTGAGCTGTACAAAAATTTCACAACCAAAATATCACCATTTTAGAACGATGTTAACATTGACGTCAAAACAGGAATTAGGCAAGGCGATACCATCTCGCCAAAATTATCTACCGCCACTCTCCAGAACATAATGCGAACATTGGAATGGGATCATATGGGAGTGAAAGTCGACTGTCTGCAGTTACACCATCTTCGCTTTGCTGATGACATCATCCTTATAACACCAAATATTAGCCAAGCGGAACGTGTGCTTGACAACTTTGATAAAGCCTGTGGAAGGATTGGTCTTCGACTAAATCTCACAGAAACGATGTTCGTGAGGAACGGATTGGTTTCGTATGCCCCATTCACGCTCAACGGAACGAATATCTCCGAATGCTCCAGTTATGTCTGTCTATGTCGTGAAATCCATGCGATGAACAACTTAGCTACAGAGCTGAGCAGAAGGAAACGAGCGGCTTGGGGAGCTTTCAAGAGCATCGAGGAAGTAGTGAAGAGGAGAAAAAACACCCAGATCCGTGCCCACTTTTGCGACTCAACGGTACTTCCTGCCTTAACGTATGCGTCAGAAGCCTGGTCGCTGCGCAAGCAGGATGAAAGGTCACTCAGCATTAATGAACGCGCAGTCGAAAAAACGATGCTAAGAGTATCCCGTTTCACAAAAATGAAGGATGGGATGCGAAGCTCCTGGTGATGCGGGTGATCGTTGTCATTATTATCATTATCATCATCGTTATCAATTACAATCATTGCTATTATTTTTGCTATTATTACCTTGCTATAGCTACTATCCGTGTTGTGTGTTAAAGGAATTAACTGTCTACGACAGAAAAGCATGACCATAAGGGCATAACTGCACCGCGTTGAATGTACGACTGATGTTCTTATAAGTCATGGTTCACTTTCTGCTCACATATGCGCTAGTACTATTAATGAAAATCTTTTTGGACATCGCATTATGGTATTTCATAAAGCCATATTTTGATAAAACGTTTGCACATAATGAAAGTGCATTAACAAACCAAACCTCTTTATCGTACGCAGACAACCATAGAGTCCATTTCATAGCACATTGATATATCGATGTTTTATAGCAGGCAGGCACCGCAGGTGGTTCCTCTAAATCAATTCTATTGAGGTATCACTTGATAGCCATTTCCAACACGTTAGAAATAAAAAGGAACTTGAAGGGAGCCTTGCCGTAACTAGGATGGTTGTTTTTGGGGACGTGCATCTTTTCGTTCGTGCAGCGCTGTGGTCGGAGGCACCCAGCAATGCGCAAGGGATTGATCCCCGCACCCGTGGCTTTCCAAGCCCTCCATCTTTTCGGGCTCGACAAATTGATACCAGACTCGTCTGGAAGGATAGCCACACTAGCTCGATACATCGGTAGGCCACCGCGAGTCATTGTAAAGGCTACATATGCATTCAATCACTTTCAAATGATGCTTAATGAATTCGAATGCATGGCGCATCCCTAAGAGATTGATCCAAGGCATTCCTACCTGCAGTTCATTTTCGGATTCTTGGAACTAATCCAGAATGCCTCTAAAGTTTTGCGCGCTCGTGTTCTCGATTCTTGCGCAAGGATCATAACTCCTACTTCATAATTTTCTCCATTATGTCTCTGCGTCCTATGCGTGCCTAGTGCCTATAACCGTTAGGTGTCTCTCATCTCAAAATTGACTTACCAACATGTGCCGTCCTATATTTACTTTATCAAAACACATAAGTTAGTATCCAGCGATGATCTCGTGTCTACGGGTCCATCGTTATTTAAGGTTAGACCTATCATTAGCTGCGTGGACGGGCCAACGGATAGAATAACGTGGTAAATAACCCTAATACTTACTCAATTGTTGGAGTACATTCCAGCTCATCTAACGAACACCCAAACGTTCCTGGATCGTCTACGTAACGCGCGACCCAACAGCGCGTACGTGATGGAGCTCTTCGACGTTACCGCCCTTTATACAAACGTGTTGAATAACTCCGCAATGTAATCCATATTCGAACTCCTTATACAATATGAAGGAGAAATAAACATATATGGCTTCAAGATAGAGCAGTTGATGGCACTCTTAAAAGAATGCTTGAGCTATTCAATCTTCAGATGGTGCGGAAGGTACTACGCTCAAATAAGAGGGTTGGCAATGGTATAACGACTGGAACCAAGCCTTACCATTGCATTCATGTCTAAGGTGGAAGCGCCAGTAATCGACCTCTGTCCGTTACTCTACTGTAGATATATAGATGACTGCTTGGTCATTTGTTCAACACAAGAAGAAATTGACAGATGTTTCGAGTTGTTGAACAGACAATCAGAGTATATTAAATTCACCCGAGCGAAACCAAAAGAAAACTGGCTTCCATTTCTGAACGTGCAAATTAACCTATCAGAAAAGGGCTACATTACGAAATGATATCGATAGCCAAGTAGTAAAAAACTCTTAGTTCATTACCTCTCCTCTCACCCCTCTCACACGAAAAGGGCAGTTGTGAGAAACCCGCTTCGAATAGCTACCAGCGTGTGCACAGGAAGGGAGCAAAGAGAGGGTCCCGGAACCTGGCGGGGCAAATAGCCATTTTTAATGGGAAACTCGAGAAAGAAACTATAGCTCGAGATAGGTGTAGAGGAAGCCAAGCCACAGGCCCCCCCCACCCAGGGATAACTCTAGCGGCAGTATGGTCTCGTTTATCCTGCCCTCCATTTCAAATGAAGTTAGTGCAGCTATAAAACGCTGTTTAAGAAGAGCCGGTCTAGAGAATTCGGTAACGATAATTAAAATGCCACCGGGTAGTCTAAGATACCAGCTAGTTCGTAACCGCCTATACGACCGTCTATGTGCAACGCAAAATTGCATAATTTGCTGCAATGGTAGAGACAGTGACTGCATCAGTTCGGGTACAGTATTTGATCTCTTGTAGGGTGTGTGGGGATGAATACGTTGGCGGAACGAGTAGTCCACTCTGCGTGCGTATGAAAGAACACCTAGTCGGCAAACGTAAAGCAAATACTCCACTAGGCATGGATAGGTCACACGGACATAACGGAGAAGATTTTGAAGTAGGGGTTACGATCCTTGCGCAAGAATAGAGAACACGAGCGTGCAAAACTCTAGAGGCATTCTGGATTAATTCCAAGAATTCGAAAATGAACCGCAGGGAGGAATGCCTCATTATCACGCGTGATATTGGACAGTATATAAGCCTGTTATTTTGATGATACGGGCACAATACGATTCAATGTGAACTCTGTGCGGCTGGTCTCCACGTGACATATTTAGTGGAAGACTCATAGAAAGCGGTAAGTGTGCAAAGACTCTGTGTTCAATGTGATCGAAATTTTGGTTCAGCATTTACTCTGTTTGCTTATGGAAGTGTTTGACCGTGTAGATTGTAGTCAACTTGACCTTTCCAAGCTCCGAGGAAGACGAAATCCGCCGAAACGTTAGCTTGTACGTAAATGAAGAAATAAACACCTCGTGTTTGCTGAACAGAAGTAGAAAGAATTATCTCACTATCATTGTGGTTGTTTCACAAATAGTACCCTGCCATGAAAACGAGTAAAAGGCAGTAAATAAAAAATAGTGACTGTCTGGTGATAAAGACGTTTTTTTTTAGACAATAACATTTCAATGATTTGAAAAATGATTACCAGATGTTAATACTCAGATGTTTCTGGATCGTCTACGTACTGCGCAGCCCAACAGCGCGTGCGTGATGGAGCTCTTCGACGTTACCGCCCTTTATACAAACGTGTCGAATGACTCCGCAATGCAAGCCATATTCGAACTCCTTACACAACACGAAGGAGAAATAAACATGTATGGCTTCAGCATAGAGCACCTGATGGCACTCTTAAAAAAATGCTTGAGCTGCTCAATCTTCAGATGGTCTGGAAAGTACTACGCTCAAATAAGAGGGTTGGCAATGGGACAACGACTGGCTCCAAGCCTTGCCATTGCAATTATGTCTAAGGTGGAAGCACCGGTGACTGATCTCGGGCCGCTACTCTACTGTAGGTATGTAGACGACTGCTTTGTCCTTTGCTCAACACAAGAGGAAATGGACAAATGCTTCGAATTGTTAAACGCACAGTCAGAGTATATCAAGTTCACCCGAGAAAAGCCGAAAGAAAAATGGCTTCCATTTTTGAACGTACAAATTCACCTATCAGAAAATGGCTACATTACAAAGTGGTACCGAAAGCCAAGTAGTAAAAATATCTTGGTTCATTACCTCTCCTCTCACCCCTCTCACACGAAAAGGGCGCTTATAAGAAACATGTTTCGAACAGCAACCAACGTGTGCACGGGAAGAGAGCAGAGAGAGGAGNGCTCTTCGACGTTACCGCCCTTTATACAAACGTGTCGAATGACTCCGCAATGCAAGCCATATTCGAACTCCTTACACAACACGAAGGAGAAATAAACATGTATGGCTTCAGCATAGAGCACCTGATGGCACTCTTAAAAAAATGCTTGAGCTGCTCAATCTTCAGATGGTCTGGAAAGTACTACGCTCAAAT